>SJYC01037757.1:0-17449 GCA_006408675.1 Madoqua kirkii
GTATTACTCAGCCCTCAAAAAGAATAAGTTTGACGAAGTTCTAATGAGATGGATGAAACTGGAGCCGATTATACAGAGTGAAGTAAGCCAGAAAGAAAAACACCAATACAGTATACTGACACATATATATGGAATTTAGAAGACAATAATGATGACCCCGAAAGTGAGACAATATAAGAGACACAGAGGTATAGAATGGACTGTTGGCTTCAGAGGGAGAGGGAGAGGGTGGGAAGATCTGGGAGAAGGACAATGAAACATGTATACAATCATATGGGAGATGAAGCACCAGTCTATGTTCAGTACAGGATACAGGATGCTTGGGGCCAGTGTATGGGATGAACCGGGGGGATGGGCAGGGAAGGGAGGTGGGAGGGGGCTTTAACATGGGGAGATCGTCCACACCTGTGGCTGATTCATGTCAATGTATGGCAGAACCAATGCAGTGCTGTGAAATGGAATAAGCATTAAACAAAAAATAAAAATTAAAAATAAATAAATAAATAAATAAATACCAATTTTCTTATGAGATGGCAGAATGGTTTGAAGTGAAAGGAATATGTTTAACAAAAGATTTTTCTCATAGGCACAGCATTACTTTTTAAAAATCCCAACTGTGAGGAAGTCTTACAAATTATAGCCAGAATATTATTTATTTTATGTACTTTTCCAGACGCGGGAACAGAGCTGCACTTTTTAAGGCAAGACCTTTTTTTCTTACAACTGTTCTCAAGAAGTTTGATTCCATTAGTGACACGTGTCTGTCTTGAATCAGCTATATAGATCTTCAAATTAGAGGTTTGAATTCTGAAAAGATCACTTGAGCAAATGGTTGTAAGTTATTTAAATAAAAATGAAATCCATCATTACATTTCCTCACCAGTTCTTTCATATAGATTAAGTGGCTCATTTGTATGGCTTCATTTCTTAAAAATTTTCCATTTTAATTTCTCAATTTCCAAAAGCCAGTTTTTCGATATTTATTTTGTCTTAAACTAAGAATTAAATCATTAAGATGCATCATGCACATATTAAAAATATTGAGTAAGAAGAAAAGCCATTTCCTTGAGCCTCCTCTGTAATATCGATCTGTGTTTGCCTCTTCCATCTTCCTGACACTAAAGTTTCCTTCATTCCACTGAGGCACTAAATACAATCATCAAAGTGTCTAAACATAAATCGCAAAGTCATAGCTGGGCATAATTTCTTTCTTTCCCTGGGACACATCTTCTCCTAAAAATCTAAGTTTTAAACCTCACAGGCAGTAGTTCGATGGCAGATTTGACACCATGTCAGTTTCGGGGGTTTCCTTCACTGCCACAGCAGGGGGGCTGGGTACCTGGACCAGACTCTGCTCTTCACTAAGGCTATGACCCTAGTGATCAGGGAGGAAAAACGCTACTTCTCAGGATTCAGGAAGGTGGAATCCTAAATTATAGGCCTTTGCTTTATTTTGTATCTGGAGAGAGGCAGCTGTTCAAAATGAAAGCAAAGAGGAAACTACCTGGTTCATTTCAGAGTACCAAACAGTTGGGTAGAAACCAGTGATACATCAAAAGTGTTTTCAGAATTCTATAGTTTATCTGACTTTGCTTTCAACCTTTTTTATAATTT
Organism: Madoqua kirkii; assembly: GCA_006408675.1. Lineage (NCBI taxonomy): Eukaryota > Metazoa > Chordata > Mammalia > Artiodactyla > Bovidae > Madoqua > Madoqua kirkii. The sequence goes on from SJYC01037757.1 coordinate 1,615, forward strand.
GAAGTTATAACAAAAGGAGAAAAGTCATCTTCACTGAGCACCTATTTTGAGCTGCAGATAATTTATGTATTGTGCTCTCAGAAGACTTAGAAGTAGTATCTACATTTTGCAAAGGAGGACAGGTTAATTAACTTGGCTAAGGTTAGACAGTTAGAAACCATCAAGGATCAGATTCAAAGTGTGTCTCATTCTAAAGCCCCTACTCTTTTTACACTGTCTTCATTAAAATGTATATATAACCAGATTTACTTTGTATTACTACTTGAAAATAGAAAAAATATATTTTGTGCTTTTTGCATAACTATCTGCGTGTGCCTGTGCTCAATTGTGTCCGATTCTTTGCAACCCCATGGACTGCAGCTCACCAGGCTCCTCCTATCCATGGAATTTTCCAGGCAAGATGCGGGAGTGGGTTACCATTCCCTTCTCCAGGGAATCTTCCCAACCCAGGGACTGAACCCCCACCTCTTATGTCTCCTGCACTGGCAGGCAGGTTCTTTACCACTAGCCCTACCTGAGAAGCCTAACTGTCTAAAGAAGAAATAATTGCCAGGATTGAACCACGTAGGAATATAGAAAGTAGACTAAAAGCAGGGGTGATGGGCCACATTCCAAAAGTCCCATTCAAAGAGCTCTTTTCCAGGTTTGTGGGAGTTCGTTGTGATCAGCTTTGAATTGATGAAATTCTGACACTTCTGACAAAATATGCAATAAATGAATCACGGGGTGATCATATCAAGAGACAGGTCCTAGGTCACCTAAGCTGTTATCATCAGCTTTATAAAATGGAGATCTATGGGCCCAAGAGGCAACATTTACATATCCACGTATATAAGTCCATATATTTAGCACACATTTAAAGATGAGTCAGACATCCTGGAAACACATTCTGTGAAATGATTCATACTTCATTCAATGATTCCTATACGTAAACAGCAGGCTAAAAGAGGAATTCCTAAATATCAAGGAAACTGACAGGCCCCTTCTTATTCTATGAAATGCCTTACTTCACAAAGCATACTAGATTATGCCAAAGTACATGGCCAGGCGGATTTTTTTTTCTTCACTTAAGAGGTTCATAGCTACTACATACAGAATACCATGTTAACAACAATTTCCACTTATATTAGAAATGTATAACCAGCTCCAATAGTGATACGAATTTACTTCTCAAAATAAGGTATGTATAACTTAATTATAAGAAAACATTCAGAAATTACAAGCAGTAATAGGGCAAACCAAGGAAGATAATGCGTGCTGCTGCTGCTGCTGCTGCTAAGTCGTTTCAGTCGTGTCCGTGTCTGTGTAACCCCACAGACGGCAGCCCACCAGGCTCCCCCGTCCCTGGGATTCTCGAGGCAAGATAATGTGTAAATAGCTAAAATTTGAAAATCACTGTTATCAGGGAGAAAACACGAGCTTTGGAATAAAAGTATGAGCTAAGTCCAGGTCCTAGTTGTACTTTAGCAAGTCACTTAATCACTTAGCTTCCGTTTTCTCTCACTCTATTTAAGAATGCTCTTGCCAAAGGACTGTAGTGAGGATGAGATGAGATAATGTCCATAAAGGTGTCAACAGATGTCGGGTTCCATCCATCACTTTGCTTTATTCAATGCAAGCCCAAATCCTCCATCATCCAGGCTAGCACTCTAGGTTGTGTAAACGAAAAATCCCAGGCACTTGTGGGTACCACGTTCGATAGGATGCTCCACCAGGACTCTTGGATACTCCTGCTTTGTGCTCTATGATTCTCATCTTTCCTACATTACACGCCACTCACTGCCTCAGTACCCTTACAGTGCCTTTCCCCGGGGACATGTGTGTAGATATACCCACACACACACTCATGCTCACATACACATTCACACACTTACATTCATGTCACATGTGCACTTGGAGAAGGCAATGGCAACTCACTCCAGTCTTCTTGCCTGGAGAATCCCATAAGCAGAGAAGCCTGGTGGGCTGCTGTCCATGGGGTCTCAGAGTCAGACACGACTGAAGCGTCAGCGTGCACGCATGCATTGGAGGAGGAAATGGCAACCCACTCCAGGGTTCTTGTCTGGGAAACGTCATGGACAGAGGAGCCTGCCGGACTATAGTCTATGAGGCCGCAAGGGTCGAATATGCTTAGCGACTAAACCCACCACATGTGTACACTCACATATATTTTATACACTTGTGCCCACACATAATTGCACACATACACATATGCAGAAGAAAATGACTGTCGCCTCACAGACCAACTCACCATTTATTTCCTTTCTAAATTATCTTGTTCACTTTATACCTTTGCCCATAATTCCCTTCTTACTTTCATATTCTCTGTTCTTTAAGGTCTAAAGTACCAACTTCTCTATTAAGCCTTTCATGATAATTCAACCAGATGTGACCTTCTTAACTTCAAAAGTGTTTTTTTCTTCATCTTTCCTAAGGTTACAGCCATGTTCTACCTTATGATATAATTCCTCTTGTTGTTTGACTGGATATCAGGTCGTACAGTCTTTGAAGGCTATAATCATGCCTTATTTATACTTTATCCTTCACAGTGACGGCCTTCATTATCTTGAAGAACTGTAATCTCAGTTAATTTTCCTGAAATAGGCCCTTTCAGGTTCCCAAGAACCAAGATGTACTTAGAATACAAATAACTTGAGGATGGATATTTTAATGATATACAGCTAATTTTACCTCAGTGCACTCTATTCAATCTAGGAAAGAGACAGGATCTAACTAGTTTTCTTCTATGTCTAGTATAAGATTTTCATTTGTAATCCAACTAAACAGAGGTTATAGGTTTGTGGTCCTAAACTCAGGATTCCTCAAAAGTGGGCTATGGGCCTTTGAGTGTTATAGACTTCTTTCCAATACTTTCACTGGGCTTCCTATATTCATGCTCCATTCTCTAGTATTAAATCATTCAACTTCCAGGCATAAATGCAGTTGGCTTGCAGATATTTACAAGGGAGAACAGTATGAAAGTGTTATTTCCATATGGATGTTATTGTGAGGATACACCACACACCTCTGATTCCATCCTGTGGGGTTATAAAGACCGTATGTGTTCGGCAGACAGGCAGGCTCCAAATAAGAGTGGTGTGACTCAACTCAGCATGCTCAGGCCATTTTCCAAAGTGACCCATCAAATAAACACTCTTCATGAAGGCGGTGGGGCTGAGTGACAGGAAAGAGAAACACGAGAGAGATTTCTCCCATCCTTTCCCTGAGGAGGAGTGAAATGGCATTTTTTTTTCCATTTGTGAAAATCTGAGGAATGGGAAATGAGTACTTTTCTCCTAATTTATTGAGTCTAAAAAGTTAGTCCCAGAGATATAATTCTGAGAGGAGTGAGCATCAGAAGTCAATCAGAACAGTCCTCCACAAACTAATTTCCTCAGACACTGATAGACAGTTTATCCTTTATGCCTAGAGGCTCTGAAATGATTTCCACTAGTCCCCAAATTCACAGTCTATCCTATTTCCTATCTCAAATGGTGCCCCCAAAATTAGTGTATCAAAATTTTTTAGAATTTATTTTGGCTCACAGCAAGAAATACCTTGCCCATGTGCACAGGAGAAATATTGTCTTCTGTTTACAATGAAGAAAAGTACCTTGGAGTGTAAGAAAAGCTATGCCTACTTGAGATCATTGATTGAACACAAGTGTCTTATTCGTTTTCTTTAGCTGCTTTGCTTATGGTTTAACAATGATAAACATCAAAACCTTTTACAACAGTAAGATATTGCAACAAAATTATATACTATCCAGAAATCCATTTTAGTCAAAAGGAAAGGTTAAGCCAAATTATAGAGACAGAGCACACATCGCCACATTCATTTTAAGTACATGAAACCTATTGACTCAATAAATGTCAATTCAGAAGCTGTATTTCTTGGATACTTGCCATATCTAAGAGACATTTATGCCAATTAGTTATTGAGTATATTTAGACTCTAGGTTCTATGCTGATGTGCACTGCTTACTGGGTCTCAGAAAACAGTCAAGTACAGAAGGACTGTCAGGCTCAGGATGCAAATCCAACCCATGCTGATGGGCAGCGACAGGCATGAATACAGCTAGCATAGGAAGAGCTGCCATGTAGGTACGTGATTCTGTGTATAGAGACTGAGGTCTTAGGTCAGAGTGGAGAGAAGGTTTAGAGCAGGGTGGATAACCAATATTGTGTTTAGAAATACATTCAGGCAAATGTAGGCTCTTTACACAAAAGCAGAGGTCAGGTTTGGGTGTAGCAGGAGTTCCATACACAAACTGAGTAACCAGGGAACAGAATCTGGGCACTGATACCACAAGAGCACATCAAGACTGTCCTTTACTGGAGAGGGAAACATCTTATGCTGGGACATTTTCTCAGCTGTGTGTGAAACCACAGTTACCAGTAGAATTCTTCAGACAAAAAATGGCTAATTATTGTCAGAAATCTCATTATGTCAATATCCTACAAAGTCCTACCACTAAGACCAAATTCACCCTCATTCAAAGTAACAATTTCCATTATACTTCTCTGGTCCTCAGTTATCTGGAAAGGGAAGGTTGTTATCTCCTCTGTACTACAGAATGTAGAGAATGATGCCCATGGGCATGAGTTCAATTTTTTCATTCACCGTCTTTTACTTTTCCCACCAGCCCTGAAAGCTTAGTTCTCACTGGTAAACAGAGCAGAGAAATTACATAGTTACCTGGATAATTTAGACCAGGAGAACAAAAAGCGATTGTTATGATGTGTATGAGCTCTTTCACATTTTCCTGAACATGAAATAATTTTACTCTTTACTTTTTTCTCATTCTCAGTGATCTTAGATAGACACATACATCTCTCTTTATGGAAAATGATTAACATAGACTCAACTAGGGAGAAATCAAATTATACAGTTAATAAAAACTAAAGCTTCAATTCATGCTAAGTGACAATACAGCACCAGGAAAAATTAATTACTGTATTTTAGAGCGAAAGGAGTCAGATATGTCAGGTCTGAATTTAGCCGTAGGATCTTACAGTAAATTTCAGTTATTCTGTGACTGAATTTTTTAAAGTACAAAGTTACTGAAAACCATCTAGGTTTCCATGTTGGGGAACCAGAATGCTTCTGCATGTCATTTTGTGCATCCTAAGACATTTCAATATCACAGTAATCCAAGTCTATGCCCCAACCAGTAACGATGAAGAAGCTGAAGTTGAATGGTTCTATGAAGACCTACAAGACCTTGTAGAACTAACACCCAAAAAAGATGTCCTTTTCATTTTAGGGGACTGGAATGCTAAAGTAGGAAGTCAAGAAACACCTGGAGTAACAGGCAAATTTGGCCTTGGAATGCGGAATGAAGCAGGACTAAGACCAATAGAGTTTTCCCAAGAGTATGCACTGGTCAGAGCAAACACCCTCTTCCAACAACAGAGGAGAACACTCTACACATGGACATCACCAGATGGTCAACAGGGAAATCAGATTGATTATATTCTTTGCAGCCAAAGATGGAGAAGCTCTATACAGGCAGCATAAACAAGACCAGGAGCTGACTGTGGCTCAGATCATGAACTGCTTATTGCCAAATTCAGACTTAAATTGAAGAAAGTAGGGAAAACCACTAGACCATTCAGGTATGACCTTAATCATATCCCTTATGATTATACAATGGAAGTGAGAAATAGATTTAAGGGCCTAGATCTGATAGACAGAGTGCCTGATGAACTATGGAATGAGGTTTGTAACACTGTACAGGAGACTGGGATCAAGACCATCCCCATAGAAAAGAAATGCAAAAAAGCAAAATGGTTGTCTGAGGAGGCCTTACAAAGAGCTGCAAAAAGAAGAGAAGCGAAAAGCAAAGAAAAGGAAAGATATAAGCATCTGAATGCAGAGTTCCAAAGAATAGCAAAGAAAGATGAGAAAGCCTTCTTCAGCGATCAATGCAAATAAATAGAGGAAAACAACAGAATGGGAAAGACTAGAGATCTCTTCAAGAAAATTAGAGATACCAAGGGAACATTTCATGCAAAGATGGGCTCGATAAAGGACAGAAATGGTCTGGATCTAACAGAAGCAGAAGATATTGAGAAGAGGTAGCAAGAATACACAGAAGAACTGTACAAAAAAGATCGTCACGATCCAGATAATCACGACGGTGTAATCACTCATCTAGAGCCAGACATCCTAGAATGTGAAGTCAAGTGGGCCTTGGAAAGCATCACTATGAACAAAGCTAGTGGAGGTGATGGAATTCCAGTGGAGCTGTTTGAAATCCTGAAAGATGATGCTGTGAAAGTGCTGCATTCAATATGCCAGCAAATTTGGAACCTCAGCAGTGGCCACAGGACTGGAAAAGGTCAGTTTTCATTCCAATTACAAAGAAAGGCAATGCCAAAGAATGTTCAAACTACCTCACAATTGCACTCATCTCACATCCTAGTAAAGTAATGCTCAAAATTCTCCAAGCCAGGCTTCAGCAATACATGAACCGTGAACTCCCTGATGTCCAAGCTGGTTTTAGAAAAGGCAGAAGAACCAGAGTAACTCACCAGTGGCCACAGGACTGGAAAAGGTCAGTTTTCATTCTAATCCCAAAGAAAGGCAATGCCAAAGAATGTTCAAACTACCGCACAATTGCACTCATCTCACACTCTAGTAAAGTAATGCTCAAAATTCTCCAAGCCAGGCTTCAGCAATACATGAACCGTGAACTTCCTGATGTTCAAGCTGGTTTTAGAAAAGGCAGAAGAACCAGAGATCAAATTGCCAACATCCACTGGATCATGGAAAAAGCAAGAGAGTTCCAGAAAAACATCTATTTCTGCTTTATTGACTATGCCAAAGCCTTTGACTGTGTGGATCACAATATACAGCCCCAACCATGAACAAAGATTGAATTAAAGATTTCCATAAAGGCCTTAAAAATAGCATGGCTCCACCCATCAGAGCAAAACCCAGATTTCCTCACAGCCAGTCCCTGCCATCAAGAAGCTTCCACAATCCTCTTGTCCATATCCATCAGAGGGCAGACAAAATGAAAACCACCTCACAGAAAACTAACTGATCACACGGATCACAGCCTTGCCTAACTCAATGAAACTATGAGCCATGCCATGCAGGGCCACCCAAGATGGAGGGGTAATGGAACAGAGTTCTGACAAAACATGGTCCACTGAAGAAGGGAATGGCAAACCACTTCAGTATTCTTGCTGTGAGAACCCCAAGAACAGAATGAAAAGGCAAAAAGATTTGACACTGACAGATGACCTCCCTAGGTCAGTAGGTGTCCAATATGATACTGAAAAAAAGTGGAGAAATAGCTCCAGAAAGAATGAAGAGGCTAAGCCAAAGCAAAAACACCACCCAGTTGTGGATGTGACTGGTGATGGAGTAAAGTCTGATGCTGTAAGAATAATACTGCATAGGAACCTGGAATGTTAGGTCCATGAATCAAGGTAAACTGGAAGCGGTCAAAGTGGAGATGGCAAGAGTGAACATCACCATTTTAGGAATCAGTGAACTAAAAGGGACCAGAATGGGATAATTTAATTCAGATGACCATTACATCTACTACTGTGGGCAAGAATCCCTTAGAAGAAATGGAGTAGCCCTCCTAGTCAACAGGAATCCAAAATGCAGTACTTGAGTGCAATCTCAGAAATGATAGAATGATCTCTGCTCATTTCTAAGGCAAAGCATTCAATATCACAGTTATCCAAGTCTATGACCCAGCCACTAATGCCAAAGAAGCTGAAGCTGAACAGTTCTATGAAGACCTACGAAACTTTCTAGAACTAACCAAACAAGAAAAAAAAAAAAATGTCCTTTTCATCATAGGGGACTGGAATACAAAATCAAGAGATACCTGGATTAACAGGCAAGTTTGGCCTTGGAGTACAAAATGAAGCAGGGCAAAGGCTAATGAGAGTTTTGCCAAGAGAACACACTGGTCTTAGCAAACACCCTCTTCCAACAACACAAGAAATGATTCTACACATGAACATCACCAGATGGTCAATACTCAGTCCTCCTCCCAGGGACTGGGTTAGGAGTGGGCTTGTAACCCAGTTCTGACCAATGAGCCCCCAAGGAAGTCTGTCGGGTTTTGGGAAGGGCTTCTGCTTTCTAAAAAGGAGACATTGAAACAAAATGGGCCCGTTTGTGTGTCTGGACACTGCTGTGTCCACTCTGATTCTTGGGACTGTGACAGTGCGCTGTGCCCACAAGGGGAAGCAGCCTTTGCTGAGGCGGAGGTGAGGGGCAGGCCACAGAGAGGAGAGAGGGAGAGAGCAGAGCAGGTCACTTGGTGAGCTGGTGAACGTACCTCTTGCCTGGGGCTCCCTTCCTGCTGGATTTCCCATCACGTGCGCTTGTCAATGTCTGCATTGTGCAATCCAGCTTGAGGAAGGGTTTTCTGTTCCTTGCAGTTAAAAGTAACTTGAGTCCATGCTCATTTTAGAAATATGTTTAAATGCAGAAACGCATAAAGGAGAAAATAAAAATCCCCAATCATCCCATCATCTGGTAAGAACCTCAATTTATGCTTTGTTGCTTTCCCATCATTTGTTGGGGGTGCTAATTGTGATGTATAGCTACAAAAGGCACACAATTTGCTTTTTGTAAAAAATTCAAATTGTACAGTTGTTGAATACAGCCATAGCTGCTGTAACCCCAGCCCCACAGTGATGGACTCTTGGCAGTTTGTCGTCTATTATGGAAATTTCCCCTACTATGTCAGTGTTTTCTAATGTAAGTGCTGTTCCAGAAGAATGAATTGCCCACCTAACCTTTTGAGCACAGACGCAGGTAAACTGCAGAGTGACTCAGACTTGCAGAACATCTGGGCTCTGAGAGTGGGAAGCAAAGCGGAGGAAAAGGAAAAGGAAAGGACCTCCCTTCTCCTCCTTTCTGCAAGCAGAGCTGGTCTGGGCAAAGGGAAAAAGCAGAGAGATCTTGAGCCTTGAGCACAAAGGATCTGGATTCAAATTCCTGATTCACTGTTGAAGGCTTTGGGACCTTACGCAACTTGCTTAACCATTCTGAGCCTAGTTCCTCAGCTGTAAAATGGGCATAATAATGCCCATCAGGTGGGCTTCCCTGGTGGCTCAGTGGTAAAGAATCCACCTGCAATGTAGCAGATGCTGGTTTGATCCCCAGATCAGGAAGATCGCTTGAGAAGGAAATGGCAACCTGCTCCAGTATTCTTGCCTGGGAAATCCCATGGACAGAGAAGCCTGGTGGGCTACAGTCCACAGGGTCACAAAATAGTTGGACATGACTAAGCGATTAAACAACAAGGCCTGACACAGTTGTAAGGGTTGAAAATAAGGCACCTGGTACAGACACAGTAAATGGTAGCCATTATTTGAAATATTTGCCAACTTTCCATATATCTTTCTAGACTCTTCTACTACATCAGAACATTTCTTTCCACCCCCTACCACTCTCCCCACCCCGATCTCACCATCCTCTTACCCCTCTACCCTCCCATCCCCTCTTAGCTCCATCTGTATTAGCCAGGGGGTTAACTGGAGACAACAGTATCCACTCTAGTTAGTTCAAGCCAAAGGGGGCTTCTGAAGGGCTGGAGAGTGCACGGAATTGTTGGGGGGACCAGAGCTGCAGGTACCAGGCAGGCTTCCAGGAACAACAGTCTCCCCGTGTCACCCTGGCTCAGCGAGAGAGCTGCCACCTCTCCAGGATCAGGAAGCTGCCGACTTGGCTGGGTCTCCAGAACCAGGCTCTCTTTGCCACAATCCATGCCAGCAAAATGAGGCACTCCTTCCCGTCTCCGTCTCCACGCGTCAGTTCTGAGTCAACCTCTCCTGCAGGAGCACATGATTAGTTGAATCTAAATCGTCCATTTGAACCCCAGGTTTTACATTTCTGCGTTGGAAAGGAGATACCTGCAGTCTGGCGATCTGATTACGATCAGAATGGGGAGGGAAGGTTGAAAACCAGGGGGCAGCTGAGATTCTGGGCACGCCAAGGACGCATACTCGGAAGTCCTGTGCTTCTGTCCTCGTCCGTAGAGATAGCACTGGGAGATGCTCCGGTTATTAATACATTCCCCTGCCTGAGCTCAAATGTGAGCAGCAAAGCCGTGTGATTCAATAGTCCCTAGGGGCACAGGTTTAATGGGTACTTCACATTGTCCTTTTAAGAAGATGCTTAAGATGTGGGGTTCAGAACATGTTCCCCTATAATATGGCCCCTTGGTATAGTAAATATTTTAATTTGAAGGCATTTGAAAAAATGGCAGAAGCAGGAAGTTCATGCTGATCTTCCCCTACTTCTCCCCAAGGCAGGTCATAACAGCCTTATGGAAGTGGTACCCTCTATATATACCCAGAGGAAAGGAGCATCCTTCTCTACAAAGACAAAGGGATGCCAGAAAGAATCCAAACAGGACTTGCCAAGTTTCCACCACTCACTTCATACTCTGACCTGTCATATTGCTTCATAAGAGCTTCCCAGATGGCTCAGATAGTAAAGAATCCTCCTGCCAATGCAGGAGACATGGGTTTGATCCCTGGGTCAGGAAGATCCCCAAGAGAAGGAAAAGACAACTCATCCCAGTATTCTTCCCTGGGAAATCCCATGGACAGAGGAGCCTGGCAGGATACACATGGGGCTGCAGAGAGTTGGACACAACTTAGTGACTAAACAATAATGACAAATTCCTACACAGTTGTCCACCCCATCAAACCTAGCAGAAAAATACTCAGGTTTAACTGGTTTTTTTCGGGTCTTTATTTCCACATGAAGTCTCTCATGGTACATAAAATTTGCATTACATATATCTGTATGCTTTTCTATATGTTCATCCATCTTTGTCAGTTTAATTTTCAGGGCCAGCAAGGAACTCGAAGAGAGTCAAAGAAAACATTTTCTTTCCCTACGTATGTCACCTCTAATCTCCGATTCATGAAATTTCAGACAGTATAACAAATGAGCTGAAACTGTATTCAGTGCAATAAAAGAAAACATTATGAGTAAGGGCAAATGCGGCCTGAGGGTCAGAGCAGTATGTAACAGTCCCCACAATCATAGTCCTGAAATTTGTCCTGTGGTTTTTTTTTTTTGGCTGCATGGCTGTGTCATGTCCGACTCTTTTTGACCCTGTGAGTGAACTGTAACCCGCCAGGCTCCTCCACCCACGGGATTTCCAGGCAAGAATACTGGAGTGGCTTGCCATTTCCTACTCCAGGGGATCTTCTTGACCCAGGAATTGAACCCGAGTCTCTCCTGCATCTCCTGCATTGGAGGCGGATTCTTTACCACTGAGTCACCAGGGAAGCTGTGGCATATGGGATCGAACCCTGACCAGCAGGACCAGGGATCAGACCCTTGGCACCTACATTGGAAGTGTGGTGTCCTAACCACTGGACTGCCAGGGAAGTCCTGTTCCTGCTGTTTTGAGCTACTGCCTTTTCTGTGGAAAACCAGATCAGAACATATCTGTCCTGGCTCTGATTTTTCTAATAATCCCAGCCTTTGCTCCTGGAGCAAGGGGAGCTGGTGGGTGTGAGCACAGGCTGGCTTACCTAATTCAGGGATTACGCACACACGATCGGAGTATGAACTGCTGGAGAGTAAGAACTCTTCGAGGCAAGCCAGACCATAGCCCTTGTCTTATAAACAAAGACATCATTCATTGTCTGAGACTGTAGATGCTATTTTGCATTCACTCATCACAAACAATTTCACCGAATATTGACTCTTTACCTGATGGGCAGATACAAGACATGCTGCCTGTTGTCCTACCAGAGAGCTGTTATCCTCGACAACACCACAGTCTGCTTTTCCAGGGGATTGTTGTTGTTAGTCACTAAGTTGTGTCCAGTTCTTTTGTGACCCCATGGACTGTAGCCCATGAGGATCCTCTCTCCATGGGATTTCCCAGGCAAGAATACTGGAGTGGGTTGCCATTTCCTCCTACAGGGAATCTCCTGGACCTAGGGATGGAAACTGCGTCTCTTGCATTGGCAGTCAGATTCGCTGAGCTACTGAGGAGGCCCCTCCAAGGGAATACCAGCTCCTTTACGAGGTTTTCCTCCAGTTAATGACATGATTTGGAACTCTTACTTTTAGCTCCTGAAAGAAGCAGGTATTTGTTCCAGTGTAGGACAGAAGCCTTGAGATCACTTACAGCCTCTAAGGAAAGGCAACTTACTGATCTTCTGGACTGTTTGTCTTCCCCATCACTACATTCAGAGGTAGTTCTTGGGACCCTGCCTATAAAAGCCAGCAAAGCCAGAGCTGCCATCCTTTTGTTGAAGATGGTGGGATGGTTACTGGAAGGTACTAGTTATTTCTTTCTTGTTCTAACCCCCCTGGGATTACACTGCCAATCAAAGCCTGTGCTCCCTGCATAATAAGAGAGGAATGCTGTGCAGAGGCGATGCTAATGGCAGCTAAATATAGACGGCAGCTTCCAGGTGCTTGAGTGCCTGCGCGCACTTTAGAACAATTACGGGAAGGAGGCTTCGGGGCTGCCTAATTATAACCCTGGCTTTAGGGAAGCATGAACTTCTCTGGCTGAGGCCAGGGCTCTCCTGCTGTTCAGTGGCATTCGTTCCTGGACCTTGGCTGAAAGTGCTCTGTCCTTTGTTATCTTTGGACTTGGTGGTGCCCGGGGTGGTATTACGTGACAGGAAAGTGTCCATGGTCACTCAGAATGTGTGAGGCTCAAAGGACAGTCCTATGTGGGTGGAGATTAATAGGCCTCATTAATGAGCCACATTCCTTGTCTTCTCCATCCCGTATAATTAGGGCATCAGACATCCCTGTTGGCCTGAGACAGTCTCAGATGATGCCTAGTGACTCAAGGGAATTATCAGTAACATCCCTTTTCATTCTCAGAAGTGACCTGGTTGGGTGATACATTTTTAGTTTAATTTAATTTTTTAATTGAAGTATAGTTGATGTACAATGCTGTGTTAGTTTCCGGTGTACAGCAAAGTGATTCAGTTACGTACATACATATATATTCTTTTTCAGATTCTTTTCCATTATAGGTCATTATAAGAAATGCTGCTGCTGCTGCTGCTGTTAAGTCGCTTCAGTCGTGTCTGACTGTGTGTGATCCCATAGGTATAACCTGTGCTATACAGTAGGTCCTTGTTCATCTATGGGTGATAGGTTTTAAGATCACTGATTTGCAAAATCTCAAGGAGAAGAGGGAGACAACACCTCTTTGTAGGTGTGAATTCCCTTTCACCACTCCCCCCACCCCCTGTCACCCCCTGCCACCGAGAGCCAGCCTGGGTAAGGGGGCTTTATTTTATTTTATTTTTTTGTGTGCTTGTTTATTTGGCTGCCCCAGGTCCTAGCTGAGGCATGCGGGATCTTCAGTTGTGATGAGCAAGCTCTTAGGTATAGCATGTAGGATCTAGTTCCCTGATCAGGAATGGAACCCAGGCCCCCTGCACTGGGAGCATGTAGTCTTAGCCACTGTACCACCAGGGAAGTCCCTAAGAAGACTGTAGACTGAAGAATGAATAGGGAGAAGCAACACTTCCAAACCCTTCTAAAGAACTGTCTACTGTTCCCATCTTCAATGGCCCTAAGCAGCCACACTCCCCTAGCTTATGGGGTGATCAAAATAAGCCAGAGGTAACTGTTGACCAGGGCAATATGGTCACACGGGGAAAATCAAATGATGCCTGCCATCCATCTGACCTTGGAACTGATCAAGATGAAACAGTCGCCTTGCTGTTGGCCTCCGAGCCTTAGGCCTTTAGGTCATAGTTCAGGAGAATGTCAGAACCAGGCTTATGCAGCGGTGTTGGCCATCTCTGGGGATGGTCTTGTTTGTAGGGTCTTCTTCCCATGCTGGGTCATTTTAAAGCCCATTGTAAAAAGGCAGACCATTCTCTTTAAAATTTTTTTAAATTAATTAATTTGCCTTTTTGAGGTCTTAGTTACAGCACTTGGGATCTTTGATCTTCATCATGACATGTGGGATCCAGTTCCCTAACTAGGGATGGAACCCATGCCCTCTGTGTGGGGACCACGGAGTCGTGGCCACTGAACCACCAGGGAAGTCCCTCATCCCCTTTTCTACATAGATTCTCACCGAGAGTGATGAGGATGAAGGGGGAAGGACTGATGATAGCCTTAAAGGATTCTCAAAGATCTGACACCCCAAATTAAACCCTTTCCCCCCAACTCCACTGGTATAAGGGGCTTTCTCGCCCTCGGCCCTTCTGCATGTTTCTTCCTGCTGGAGATGGCCAGGGCCAATAGAGGACTGCGTTTTCTTGGGCAATCTGTTGGTAACAGGCCAACTCCATGGGGAAAATTCTCATCCAGGGCTTGATCTTGAAGGTGCTCTCTAATTCATCATCTCGGTCTAAAAGCTGTAGAGCACATTGATCACCATTAGGCTGTCAAAACATTCATTCAGCCGATGAGAATAGCTTATTAGGGATTTTAAAATTACCAGTCTTTTGCAAAGATGTTGGTTGGGTTGCTGTATGCACCCAAAAAGTGCCTTTGCATACAGATTAGTTCAGTAGCATTTACTGCAGAGAATGAAGACTGGAGACTATCCAGTAGGTGGTACTCAACAGACCCAGAGATAAACAGTTATGGCAGATGAAAGAATGCTCAAGATTTAATTTTTTAAAGATAGAGTGTTGGGGGCTTCTCTGGTAGCTCAGCTGGTAAAGAATCCGCCTGCAATGCAGGAGACCCTTGTTTGATTCCTGGGTCGGGAATATCCCCTGGAGAAGGGAGAGGCTACCTACTCCAGCATTCTTGGACTTTGCTGGTGGCTCAGACAGTAAAGAATCCGCCTGCAATGAGGGAGACCTGAGTTCGATCCCTGGGTTGGGAAGATCCCCTGGAGGAGGTCATGGCAACCCACTTCAGTATTCTTGCCTGGAGAATCCCCATGGACAAAGGAACTTGAAGGCTACAGTCCATGGGGTCGCAAGGGTGACTGAGCGAGCCTGGAATCACGGCCCAAAAACTCCTCCTACCTGCCAATCACGATGATATGATCACTTACCTGCACCCAGATATCCAGGAATGTGAAGTCAAGTGGGCCTTAGGAAGCACCACTACGAACAAAGCTAGTGGAGGTAATGGAATTCCAGTTGAGCTATTTCAAATCCTAAAAGATGATGCTGTGAAAGTGCTACACTCAATATGCCAACAAATTTGAAAAATTCAGCAGTGGCCACAGGATTGGAAAAGTCAGTTTTCATTCCAGTTCCTAAGAAAGGCAATGCCAAAGAATGCTCAAACTACTGCACAATTGCACTCATCTCACACACTAGTAAAGTAATGCTCAAAATTCTCCCAGCCAGGCTTCAACAGTACGTGAACCGTGAACTTCCATATGTTCAAGCTGATTTTAGAAAAGGCAGAGGAACCAGAGATCAAATTGCTAACATTCACTGGATCATTAAAAAAGCAAGAGAGTTCCAGAAAAACATCTATTTCTGCTTTATTGACTATGCCAAAGCCTTTGACTGTGTGGATCACAATAAACTTTGGAAAATTCTGAAAGAGATGGAAATACCAGACCACCTGACCTGCCTCTTGAGAAATCTGTATGCAGGTCAAGAAGCAACAGTTAGAACTGGACATGGAACAACAGACTGGTTTCAAATAGGAAAAGGAGTACATCAAGGCTGTATATTGTCACCTTGCTTATTTAACTTATATGCAGAGTGTATCATAAGAAACGCTGGGTTGGATGAAGCAAAAGCTGGAATCAAGATTGCCAGGAGAAATATCAATAACCTCAGATATGTAGATGACACCACCCTATGGCAGAAAGCAAAGAAGAACTAAAGAGCCTCTTGATGAAAGTGAAAGAGGAGAGTGAAAAAGT
>SJYC01037758.1:0-19382 GCA_006408675.1 Madoqua kirkii
ACTGAACTGAACTGAACCTGCCAACCAGCCCCCATCACACCCACAGCGTTCAATGAAATGGGATGAGGAATTCTTCAGTCGGCTACTGGGTATCCTGCCAGGCAGCTCCTCAGAGGAATGGAAGGAGTTTGCAGAAAAGTCTGTGAAATTGTTCAAACATGCTGTTACTGATAAAAACGTGCTTTCAAATCCCAAGTCAAATGCCCTGACTTTTAAGCAAATTTATGCCTATGCTGGGCTTCCCAGGTAGCAATAGTGTAAAACAACCCAATTGCCAATGCAGGAGACATAGGAAACTTGGATTCGATCCCTGGGTCAGGAAGACCCCCAGGAGTAGGGCAGGGCAACCCGCTTCAACGTTCTTACCTGGAGAATCTCAAGGACAAAGGATGCTGGGGGGGCTACAGTCCATAGGGTCACAAAGAGTCGAGCACACACAGTGTGCCTGCCTATGCTAGTTCTCAGATTCTTAAAACACAATATGGAAACGATGATAAAAATATGACATTTTAGTTTTGCTGTGTCCCAAGAGCCCAGGGCTGAAAACATGGCCCTTGATGCTGCCTGAGAGCTCGTTGTCCCAGGAGCACATGCTTCTCTAGGATTTTGATTCTCTCGCATCTGAAAGGTCTCTTCCCATCTCTGTTCTCTGAAATCCCAGCTCATCCCTCAGATCAAAGGCCAGAATTCATTTCTCCTTCCTCTGGGTCCTGATCTGGTTTTGCTCACTCTATTACTGAAGCTCTCATAAGATTTCGCTTGCACATGGATCCCTCACACAAACTTCCTCCCGCAGCCAGGGCCCAAAACAGCCATGCAAATTTCTGTAGCCTTTCAGAAGGGGTACAAGTCCAGACTTTTCAGTCCTTTCTTTCATTCTCTTTGCCACACAATGAACTGACTTCAACATCAGCCTTGATAAAGAGGATTTTCAATAGAAGTGTTCTTGCTTGATTTCGCCAAGTACTCTTAAGAGTCTTGGCAAACATCTCCTACAATCACTCCTGGTGCTGATTTTGTTCCTTTCCATTTAGCAGACAGTGAGTTGTAAAAGCAAGAGAACATGCAGCTTTGGCTGCAGTAACTCACCAGGGCAAGACTTCCCTGGTGGTCCAGTGGTTCAGAATCAGCCTGCCAATTCAAGGGACACGAGTTCAATCCCTGGTCCGGGGAGATCCCACACGCTGCAGAGCAACTAAGCCTGTGTGCCGCAACTCCTGAGCCTGTGCCCTGGAGCCTGGGAGCCGCAATTCCTGAGCCTGTGCCCTGGAGCCTGGGAGCCGCAACTCTTGAAACCCGAGCGCTAGAGCCCGTGCTCCGCAACAAGAGAAGCCACTAATGAGAAGCCCATGCGTGAGAACTAGAAAGTAACCCTCGCTCTCTGCAGCTAGAAAAAGCCTGAGCACCAATGAAGATCCAGCCCAGCCAAATATAAATAAAGAAATAAAATTTAAAAAGAAAAAACAACTCACAAGGTAGTCAGAGCAAAATGTCCCTTTTCTTGGAGGTGGGTAACATCAGGAACAGGCTTTAGCCACCTGAAGTAAAGGCCCCAAGATCTTCTTCTCCTCCAGTACCCACCCCGCAGCCAAGAGCAAGGATCTGTTTGATCCCAAAAGGGCCTGAAACAAGTGGAGTCATTGGTGAAAACACCTGATCCCAACTAAGCTGCCACCAGCAAACCCACAGGACAAACAGAAGCTGCAGACGTGCTCAGACTGATTGCTCCTGGAAAACCCCACATCTGTGTTTACCAGTTGAAACTGGTGGAGGGTCAGACCCAGACAGCAGCTGCCAGGGGGCAGTTTTCTGGAGTGAATGATTAAAATAAGTGGCTGAAAGTCTGCTCAATATTCTGTAATAAATGGGACAAGATGTTTAAAGGAATGGATATATATATACATATAATTGAATCTCCTTGCTGTACACCTGAAACTAACACGATATAGTATACCCCAATACCAACTATACCCCAATATAAAGTAAAAAAATTTTTAATTTAAAATGCAAAATAAAATAAATGGCTAAAGACAAAACAAGAGCACAGCTCTGCACCTGGGGACTGAGAGGACCCACATTCCCATGGTTCACAGCCAGATGTTCTGGGGTCCTCATCTCTTGTTTCAAGTTTGTGCCTGACCCCTGAATCATGGTGGTGGGGGGGGGAGATTGGGAGGGGTTGGGAGGAGGGACTCCTAGGATCCCTAGGATATTGTTTTTTATCACAGATATCCAGGTGGTCACACAAATTGTTGCTGTTCACTTGCTAAGTCGTGTCTGACTCTTTGCAATCCCATGGACTGCAGCACACCAGGCTGCCCTGTCTTTCACTATCTTCCAGAGTTTACTCAAACTCATATCCATGAAGTCGATGATGCCATCCAACTACCTTGTCCTCTGTCGTCCCCTTCTTCTCCTGCCCTCAATCTTTCCCACAACAGGATTTTTTCCAACGAATCAGCTCTTCGCATCAGGTATCCAAAATATTGGAGTTTCAGCTTCAGCATCAGTCCTTCCAATGAATATGAATATTCAGGGTTGATTTCCTCTAGGATTGACTGGTTTGGTCTCCTTGCAGTCCAAGGAACTCTCAAGAGTCTTCTCTAGCACCTCAATTCAAAAGCATCACTTCTTCAGCGCTCAGCCTGCTTTATGGTCCAGTTCTCACATCCATACATGACCACTGGAAAGACCATGGTACAAACAGTGTTGTAAAAAAGGATGTCACTTGGGTGGAGGTGGCAGGCTGGGCCTTGCATGTCCTTTCCACCTGGGGTGACCTTTGCTGATCTTGTTTGCACCTACATTAAGCAACTGGAATCTCTCTCCTGAGAGCAGAAGGCATGTGCCGGGGAGCATGTTAGGCCTCTGAGTAGGGTAAGAGGTTGTGTTTATTAGAGCAGAGTTGGGAGCAACTGTGGCAGAAGGTGGGAACACTAAGAACTTGTGTCTCATGTGTTAACTCCTTGGGAAGAACTAGACCTTAAGGATCCTCATTTTTGAATTGTTGTTTGCGCCAAAGGCAGTGATAACCTCAGACTGGCAGTATTTCAGGGGTGGGTGAGCAGAGAGACAAACTGGGTTGGCATTTCTTAACTTGTTCTTTATCGAGTTTGTGACTGCAGATGGGTTTGGGGTTCATTCACCCTGTGACTTAGAAAGTACATAAGAGAGGAGAGCTGGCAAGAAGGGCAAAGGGGTGACTTGGAAGAAACCTGAGCTGACTTCACACGCTCTGTCGTCCTGTGGGCAGAGGTGGCGCTGCCCCTCACAGACCCCGGAAAGTGACCAGGCAACCCCTCAGGGAAAGGAATGTTAAGGTACCGTGGGTAAGTTACCAAAACTCCTTCCCCAAAGGCTTCCCTGGTGGCTCAGAGGATAAAACGTCTGCCTGCAATGCAGGAGACCCGCGTTTGATCCCTGGATTGGGAAGATCCCCTGGAGAAGGAAATGGCAACCCACTCTAGTACGCTTGCCTGGAGAATCCCATGGACAGAGGAGCCTGGCGGTCTACGGTCCACGAGGTCACAAAGAGTTGGACACAACTGAGCGACTTCACACACACACACACACACACACACACACACACACACACTCCTTCCCCAAAACGTAATTTGCTTGTTTCACATAGTTTCAAAATTCTATAATAAAGCATCCTTTTACTTCAAATTTTCAACCTTAAAGTTCAATCAAAACTTTAAGCAGAAAAGCTGTCTTTCTGGATAAGAAGATTGCTCAGCATGCCTGGAAGCAAGGGTGGTGATCTGCTCAAGGCTTAACTGCTTTTTGCTTTTTGCTTCTAATTTTATAATTGTTTCTTTTGTTTTTAAATTGAAGTAGGCATCCCTGGTGGCTCAGATGGTAATGAGTCTGCCTTCAATGAGGGAGACTAGGGTTTGATCCTTGGATTAGGAAGTTCCCATGGAGAAGGGAATGGCAACCCACTCTAGTATTCTTGCCCGGAGATCTCCATGGACAGATGAGCTTGACAGGGTTACAGTCCATGGGGTCCCAAAGAGTCAGATACACGATTGAGCAACTAACACTTTAGCTTTATAGTTGATTTGCAATGTTTCAGGTGTACAGAAAGCCAGGCGATCCAGTTACACACACACACACACACACACACACACACACACACACACACACACACACACCCTCTTGTGCTTTTGGACTCATCCTTTCAAACGTTGAAGGCTCAGCTACACTATTACCAGCCAAGACTGTCTGGCAGGTAGACTGACCACACCTTGGAAAGACACCATCCATATAAACAACTGAGATTTAATTCTTCCCATCTCAGATTCAGTATCTGTATTCCCAGGAGAACTTATGAAGATAATAGATAAGGAAGCTAACATTCTTAACTTTGTATTGTATGCCTGTGGATGGCAGAAGGAGGGGCCCTGTGAATTTGTTAGGTCATATGGCAAAGGGGAATAAAAGTTGCAGGTGAAATTAAGGGTGCTAATCAGATGACCTTAAAAAAAGGAGATTAGCCTGGATTATCCAGATGACCCAGTGTAATCACAAGGAGTCTGCCTTCAGTTCGATTTCAGCTCAATGACACCCCGGCCACACTTCTGACCTCCAGGACTGCAAAACAATACATTTGTGTTACTTTAGGCAGCTATGAGTTTGTGGTGACTTGTCATAGCAGCCACAGGAAATGAACACAGTGCCCCTCCTCTTAAGTTTTTCTTTGCATATGTGTTTTCAACCCCCCACAAAACAGACCCTACTGTACATAATATTTTGAATGAATATTTTCAGATAATCTTTTGTTGGACAACAGCATCCAAACGGAGAATCACAGACATGCAGTGTGCAGCTGACAATCACAAAGAGAAGACACTCGTGTGGCCACAGCTCCAGTCAAGAACTCTAACACGACAGCCCCCCAGAAGCCCCCTTGTCCCGCTCCCTCCCCAGACGCAACACTGCTGGACTTCTACACATGGCCCGTGTTCCTGTTCATGAATTTTCTAAATGAAACCACATAGTATGTCCACAGTACTCTCTTTTCTATTGTGGTCAGACTTACACAGTTGTTCCAGGTGGCTCAGTGCTAAAGAATCCACCTGCCAAGGAGCAGACACAGGTTTGATCTCTGGGTCAGAGGGATCTTCGGAGAAGGAAATGGCAACCCTGTCCAGTTTTTTTTGCCTGGGAAATCCCACGGGCGGAACAGCCTGGCTGGCTACAGTGCATGGGGTCACAGTAGAGTTGGACATGACTTAGTGACTAAGTGAACGACAAACTTACACATACTGAAAAGCACAAGTTTTAGGTCTGTTTTCATACGTGTAGACACTCAACAGCCATGTGGATCAAGATAAAGAACACTTTGCGTTCCCCAGACTCCCTTTCCTCTGCCCAGTGTGTATGCTTGCGTGCATGCTCAGTTGCTCAGCTGTGTCCAGCTGTTTTTGACTCCATAGACTGCAGCCCACCAGGCTCCTCTGTCCATGGCATTTCCTAGACAAGAATACTGGGGTGAGGTGCTGCTTCCTACTCTGTGCATGTACCCCTCTCCCAACCACTTTCCTGACCTAATGATGCTAAAGCTGAAACTCCAGTACTTTGGCCACCTCATGCAAAGAATTGACTCATTGGAAAACACTCTGATGCTGGGAGGGATTGGGGGCAGGAGGAGAAGGGGATGACAGAGGATGAGATGGCTGGATGGCATCACTGACTCGATGGGCGTGAGTCTGAGTGAACTCTGGGAGTTGGTGATGGACAGGGAGGCCTGGTGCTGCGATTCATGGAGTCACAAAGAGTCGGTCATGACTGAGCGACTGAACTGAACTGAACTGATCACCATAGAATTATTAATACTTTTGCTTGACTTAGGGTTCTGTGGCTGTAAAGGTCGGGAAGATCTACTGGAAAAGGGATACGCTACCCACTCTAGAGCTGCAAATGGCACCATGCACTATGCTAAAACCTGTTTTCTTCCTCGCTCATCAAAATATCATAAGTAACTTTCTGCCATGCAGTTGGACCATAATTAGTTTAATCCGTTTTCCCCTTTTGTCAACGGTTGCTTCCAGTTTGCAGATAATTTTAAGAATTAATTATCAAAGATGCATCAGGTTTCTTTTACTCAAGGAAGTAGGTGGACCAGGGATGAAAATTCACGCACACACTGCATTCTAGCTGGATCTTCACAAGTTGTGATCACTGGACCCACTTCTCTAACAGATCCTTGCAAGACCAAGGCTTTCTGGAGGACACTGAAGACTGTCCCTGCTGAAACAATGGTTTTCTTTTTTTTTTTTTTCCCTTGCTACTCCATGAGGCATGCAGGATCCTAGTTCCCTAACCAGGGTTTGAATCTGTGTCCTCTGTAGTGGAAGCACTGGACACGAGGGACATCCCTGAAACAATTGTGTTTTGTTTTGTTTTTTCCAGTTCCCCAGTACAGCCATTTCCTCTCCCTGCAACCCAGCAACCAAGAAGGTATTTCCTCTCGGAGTTCAGTCAACTGTCTAATTCCTCCTGCTGACAAGCCACTGTTCAGAACCTCATGTTCTAGACAGGAAGACTTCCCTGTATTCCTTGGAAGATAAAGAACGTTCCTCAGCAAAAACTGAGTAAACAAGTCCACACCTCTATTCTGGGTAACATGGCAAAAGTTAAAGCCAAAGCAGTTGGCCTGGAGTTGGTTCCAGCTATTACACTATTTGCACAGACACCATGGAATCGAGAAACACAGGGGAGCCCAGAGTATTCCAAGGAAAATGTTTGTAGGCTGACAAATTATGACGCCACTTTCCAAAAATGTGCATATTAGGGTATTGGCGTTTTCTGCATTTAGCTAATGTAGTGGAAAAGAGCCTACTCAACTGGAGTGCAACTGGGGACTCTGATGGCTGGAAATGAGTAGGTACTAAGCACTTGTGGATTATTTTGGTTCTTTTTAGAATATATGGAATAGTATAGGCTTCCAATGCCAGGCACAAAAAGCAAATGATACAGAAGGGAGACAGAACGTACACTTTCAGGGATTTTCCTGGTCATCTCGTGTTTAAGACTCCACAGATCCACTGAAGGGAGCACAGGTTCAATCCCGGGTCAAGGAACTAAGATCCTACATGCCATGTGGCCAAATAAATAAGTAAATAAATAGATTTAAAATAAAATACTGTTATTATCTTTACATTTGGTTGGCTTAAAAACCAAACAAACGAGACTCTTCACTTCACGTGGTTGTGAGAGTTGCACACGACCCACATTCAAGCTCCAAGTTCACCAGCTGTGAGGCTTTCCCTGTGTCCCAGGCCCTGTCTTACAAAGCAGAGAAAAGAACCATCCAGTTTCAGAGACCTGTTCCACGGAGAAAATGAAATGCAGGTGCTACGGGGAGCCCAGCACCAGGTGTGGGCTAAACGGTCGTTTGTTATTGTTCAGTCACCAAGTCGTAACTGACTCTTTGCAACCCCGTGGACTGTAGCCTGCCAGGCTCCTCTGTCCATGGGATTTCCCAGGCAGGAATACTGGAGTCGGCTGCCATTTCCTTCTTCAGGGGATCTTCCTGACCCAGGGATCGAACCCCTGTCTCCTGGGTCTCCTGCATTGCAGGCGGATTCTTTACCGCTGAGCCAGTGGGGAAGCCCTAAGTGGTCCTTAGGTGGAAGCTGTCTTAGGTTTGTGGCTTTTGGTATCTTCCCCTGTGCATCTACAGTGCAGCTGGCTGAATAAATAAGATTATTTCTGCTCCAGAATCTGGAGTCATTAAAACCCCACACAGAGCAGCTGTTTCCTCCCACTTGGTAAGCAATCCTCTGATAGTAAATGCACGCCTAGGGGGACAAATGAACCCTGTAGGTGACGCAGGAGCTGCTGACCTTTCGCAGAGTGGAAATGTTACCAAGCAAAGACTCACAGGTGAGTCAGCTGCTGGGAGGTGAGGGCATAGCATGGGGACACTCAGAACAGGAGCCCCTAGCCTGACTCCACCTGCCTCTAGGGCGGATCTGAGTCATTTCAATTTCCTCTTACTTGGGAAGAGGGAAGTAAACGGTGATTTCCTTGATTTGTACCAAAATTAGAGAAGAAAAAAGGTTGGTGACGGGATCCAGAATAAGAGTTTGTCATTGTTTTATTTTCTGAATTCTCCCTTATATGCCTAAGCAGAACTTCCCTCAAAGAATTCAATAGTCACAAATCCCCTCCCCAGGCTCTGATCACAACTTGGGAGGACTGACTCCTCTTTCTGGAGAAGAGATGTCCACACCCGAATGAGAATTTCCCGAAAGTTAAGTTGCTTCGGTCTCATCTGACTCTTTACAACCCCGTGGACTGTAGCCCTCCAGGCTCCTCTGTCCATGGGATTCTCCAGGCAAGAATACTGGAGTGGGTTGCCTTTCCCTTCTCAAGGGGATCTTCCTGACCTAGGGATGGAACCCACATCTCAAACCCACATGTCTCCTGCTTTAGCAGGTGGGTTCTTGACCACTAGTATTACCCGAAAAGCCCCCAAACTGCCATAGCTCTGGTCTGTTCTCCTAAAGGCCCATTTATCTTTCCGAAAAAGTCCTTTGTTTTCCCATAATTGTCCTTCCCTTCCCCTGCCCCTGCCCTTTTAAGATGGTTTGCTGTTGTTGTTCAATCTCTAAGCTGTGTCCACCTCTTTACCACCCCTTGGACTGCAGCATGCCAGGCTTCCCTGTCCTTTGCTATCTCCTGGAGTTTGCTCAAACTCATGTCCTTTGAACTGGTAATCCAACCATCCCATCCTCTGATTCACAAGCCCCCAATTCTAACTACCTCTTTGCGTCACATTTTTCATGAACTCCTGCATACCTGGGTGAATTTTAAAAATATGCCTTTTCTCTCAATAAATTGTCTTTAATTTGCAGGACCCCGAGCAATAAACCTAAGACAGTAGAAGAAACATTTTTCATCCCTGACACTGGAGTTCATGTCTTTACTGTTACCTGTTAAAAACAATTACTCAATAACCCTTGTTAGACATGGTTAAGAGAACTGATTCCAGACTATCACGGTGGGTATGAGAACACGGCAAGGGGATTTTATAGTGGGGGAGAGAGACTAGGCTCAATTAGGAACACAGTGTGGGCAAGTGGGAGTGTATGGAAAACTACTAAGAGCAAAAAACTATGTCAGGAACAGGGGGGGTTCTGGCTGAACTGACCTAACAGGTTTCTTACTGAAGGAAGTCTGGGTGGAGGTGGGGTCAGATATCACCTGGGGGTTGGTGAAGGGTCAAGAATCTGATCAGGTATCAAGATGTGGGGTGGGGGTAGTCCTGGTTAAAGTAACTCAGCAAGACTTTTGTTAAAACTAGATTTTACAGGGAGGTGCAGCCTAGGGGATGTCGAGGGCCTAAGGAAAACCAAATGAAGAATCTTTATCAAAACTTAACCTCAGGGGCTTCCCAGGTGGTCCAGTGGTTAAAACTTCATGTTCCCGATGCAGGGGACGTGAGTTTGATCCCTGGTCGGGCAACTGGATCCCACAGACCACAGCTGAGAGCCCACGTGCTGCAGTTAAGACCTGGTGCAAATGAATAATTTTTTTAGAAGTTAAATCCACTGTTTTTAAAAAAATTACCCTCATTTAGTCCTTTTTTTTTTTTTTAGTATTTGTTCATCTAGCCAGGTCATGTTTCTATTGCAGCACGTGGGATTTTTCCTTGCAGCCAGCAGGCTTGTCTCTAATTGTGGCGTGTGGGCTTAGTCGCCTTGCAGCATGTGAGATCTTAGCTTCCAGACCAGGGGTAGAACTCATGTTTCCTGCATTGGAAGGCAGCTTCTTAACTACTAAACCACCAGGGAAGTCCCCTCATTTAGTCCTTTTGAAGCTTAATTGGAATGTTCTCTAATAAAAAGATATTATATAATGAAAAGAAAAAAGTAGATATTATATTGTGAAGAGAGGATAGTAAGCATAATTTGTTACAGGCCGAGTAGGTCCCAAGTGCTTTGCAGATGTCACCTCCTTGAGCCTCTCATGTTCCTAGGAGGGCATGGATTCAGGGAGGGCCGGCGACTGCCCAGGATCCCAGGCTGGTGTCCACCTGTCACTCACAAACGTGGGCTGCACACTCAGACACTGTGCCAGGCCCTGGGTATAGAGGGGCAAACAAGACAGTCACCACCACCCTGGGACAGACTGGCTGGCTGAGAGAAGACCCCCTTCTAAAAGTAAAACACACAAAAATGAGGCCTTCAGGGAGAGCTCACGGGGTCCCAGCCTTTGGAGGAGAGGGGAGGGGACACTGGTGGGGCCGGTGCTGAGGGCAGAATCACAAGGAGCGTCGGGTGGAGGAAGGTGGAGCGAAAGGCACACCAGGGGCTAGGACAGCAAGAGCAGAGGCCGCACGCAGGACGGAACTGTGGTGGTTCTGTGGTCCAAAGGCAGTGCCACCCAGCTCCAAAGCCCACTCGACCCCACTGGGCCTCTTTGCACCTGTAACCTAATAGAACTGGGCCTTTGGCTGCCTGATGTCAAGTTCAGTCGCTCAGCCATGTTGGACTCTTTGCAACCCTTGGACTGCAGCATGCCAGGCTTGCCTGTCGTTCACTATCTCCTGGAGTTTGCTCAAACTCCTGTCCATTGAGTCAGTGACGCCATCCTCAACTAGCCAGCACTGAACTAGGACACTTTCATTTTGCTCCTAGAACAAAAACATAACCAGATGGGCCTTCTTGATCAAGTCAGTTGTTAAACCAAAATGAGTATGATGCCCGGGGCCAAAAAGACGAAATGAGGAACTATTTAAAAAAAAAAATTTGGTCTGAACTAGACTTGAGACAGAGTCTTTTAGCCTGATATAATTCATGCCCTCCTTCTGGGGAGAGATTAGCATTCCTGATGAAATTCATAAGCCTAGTTATCTAGGAAGCCAGTTATCTACCCACCCACCTGACTGTCTGGACCTTTAGCCAGTGATTCTTATTGTATTTAGCCTTATGATGATATTTTCTTAGAAAATATACCTACCTAAAAATAAGCTTCTTTAAAAAAAAAAATTGAAGCACAGGACTTCCCTGGTGGTCCGGTGGTTAAGAATCCTTCTGCCAATGGACGGGACACGGGTTCCCAGATCCCTGGTCCGGAAAGACTCTGCATGCCGTGGGGCAACCCCGCCCAAGCACCACAACTACTGAGCCTGCTCACCCTAGCACCCTGCTCCACAGCAAGAGAAGCACCGTGATGAGAAGCCTGCACCCCAAACCAGAGAGTAGCCTCTGCCCGCCACGATTAGAGAAAGCCCTTGTGGGGCAGTGAAGACCAGTTCAGTTCAGTTCAGTGGCTCAGTTGTGTCTGACTCTTTGCGACCCCATGGCCTGCAGCAAGCCAGGCCTCCCTGCCCATCACCAGCTCCTGGAGTCTACCCAAACATATCCATCGAGTCGGTGATGCCATCCAATCATCTCATCCTCTATCGTCCCCTTCTCCTCCTGCCTTCAATCTTTCCCAGCATCGGGGTCTTTTCAAATGAGTCAGCTCTTTGCATCAGGTGGCCAAAGTATTGGAGCTTCAGCTTCAACGTCAGTCCTTCCAATGAACACTCAGGGCTGATCTCCTTTAGGAAATGAAGACCCAGTGCAGCCAAAAAGAAATTAATTAAAAAACTAAAAAGATAGAAAAAAGTAAAATTGAGGTATAGTTGATCTACAATTGAAAGTTGTATTAATCACTGCTGTACAGCAAACTGATTTAGTTATATTTACATTCTTTTTAAAATATTTGTTTTCCGTATGGTTTATCACAGGATATTGAATACAGTTCTCTGTGCTTTGCAAGTAGAATCTTATTCATCCGTTCTATATATAAAAGCTTGCGTCTGCTAACCTCAGCCTCCCACTCCGTCCTCCCTCAACCTGCTTCCCCTTGGCAGCCACCAGTGTGTTCGCTGTGTCCGTGATCCTGTTTCTTTTTTTGAAAGTAATGATTGACGCGGGTTCTCCTTGCCGCATGGCCTGCAGGCCGGCTCTCGCTGTGGCTCGCGGGGGCTGCTCTTTGCTGCTGTGCGCCAGCCCCTCACTGTGGTGGCTTCTCTGTGGCAGAGCACAGGCTCTAGGTGTGGGGGCTCCCAGCAGCTGCAGCTCACGGGCTTAGTTGCCCCACGGCATCTTCCCAGACCAGGGATTGAACCCGTGTCCCCTGCGTTGGCAGGCAGATTCTGAACCACTGGGCCACCAGGGAAACCCTGTTTCTTGTTTCAGAGATACGTTCATTTGTGTCATATTTTAGATTCCACATTGATATATGGTCTTTGTTTTTCTCTTTCTCTTTCTGACCTACTTCACTTAGTATGATAAGCTCTAGTTGCAACCAAAAAATCAACTTCTATTTGCCCTACAGGGGCCTCTCCCCTTGCCTACAAGATTGTAATAAAACTTTAACAGATACTGGTAACTAAATTGTTTTAAGTCTTCTTTCTCTCATCTGAAAAAAAAAAAAAAATTAGGGACTTTCCCGGTGGTCCAGTGGCTAAGACTCTGTGCTTCCAATGCAGGAAGCCCGGATTTGAAGATCCCTGATCAGGGAGCTAGATCTCATGTTCCTCGACTGAAGATCCTGCATGCTGCAACTAAGACCCGGCGCAGGCAAACAATAAATAAAATAAATAAGTACTTAAAAATTAGAATGCATAGATTACTTAATGTGGTTGACCTGCTTGTGTCAAGCTACGCTAAGAGGCTACTGTGAACGTAGGCAGAATCAGCAAGAGGTTCAAAGAAAGCTCAGCCAAAGAAATAGTGAGACAACTATAGGGGAACATTAAAAACCAAGAATGGTTTTGCACATGCGCAATAGTGTAACCTCTGAATGGTGAAAACAGAGATGATATAAGATGCTTGTGCTGGGAGGAAGGGCAGAGGGAAGCAGAGGGAAGGGGGTGAGAGCCCAGCCTGAATCCACCAGGAAGAAAGGCAACAGGCCAGGATGAAGAAGGTGAGTCAAACAGAGCAACATATCTGTTATTCAGAAACAGAGACAGAAAGGGCTTCCTTGGTGGTCCAGTGGTTAGGACTTAGCACTCCCAGTACAGAGAGCAGCCAAGTAAGTAAATACATATTTAAACAATAATAAGTAATTTTTGCCATATGCTGGGTACTGGATAAATATTTTTTTTAAAAAATAGGAAGGAACAGGCAGATGAGGGAATTCCTTGGTATTACAGTGGTTAGGACTCCATGCTTTCACTGCAAAGGGTGTGAGTTCCATCCCTGGTGGGAAAACCAAGATGCCTCAAGTCACAAGATGTGGTGAAAAAAAAGAAACAGGGAGATAAGTGAACTTGGAAGGAAATTGTGTTCGCTGTGTCCGTGATCCTGTTTCTTTTTTTGAAAGTAATGATTGACGCGGGTTCTCCTTGCCGCATGGCCTGCAGGCCGGCTCTCGCTGTGGCTCGCGGGGGCTGCTCTTTGCTGCTGTGCGCCAGCCCCTCACTGTGGTGGCTTCTCTGTGGCAGAGCACAGGCTCTAGGTGTGGGGGCTCCCAGCAGCTGCAGCTCACGGGCTTAGTTGCCCCACGGCATCTTCCCAGACCAGGGATTGAACCTGTGTCCCCTGCGTTGGCAGGCAGATTCTGAACCACTGGGCCACCAGGGAAACCCTGTTTCTTGTTTCAGAGATACGTTCATTTGTGTCATATTTTAGATTCCACATTGATATATGGTCTTTGTTTTTCTCTTTCTCTTTCTGACCTACTTCACTTAGTATGATAAGCTCTAGTTGCAACCAAAAAATCAACTTCTAATTTGCCCTACAGGGGCCTCTCCCCTTGCCTACAAGATTGTAATAAAACTTTAACAGATACTGGTAACTAAATTGTTTTAAGTCTTCTTTCTCTCATCTGAAAAAAAAAAAAAAATTAGGGACTTTCCCGGTGGTCCAGTGGCTAAGACTCTGTGCTTCCAATGCAGGAAGCCCGGATTTGAAGATCCCTGATCAGGGAGCTAGATCTCATGTTCCTCGACTGAAGATCCTGCATGCTGCAACTAAGACCCGGCGCAGGCAAACAATAAATAAAATAAATAAGTACTTAAAAATTAGAATGCATAGATTACTTAATGTGGTTGACCTGCTTGTGTCAAGCTACGCTAAGAGGCTACTGTGAACGTAGGCAGAATCAGCAAGAGGTTCAAAGAAAGCTCAGCCAAAGAAATAGTGAGACAACTATAGGGGAGCATTAAAAACCAAGAATGGTTTTGCACATGCGCAATAGTGTAACCTCTGAATGGTGAAAACAGAGATGATATAAGATGCTTGTGCTGGGAGGAAGGGCAGAGGGAAGCAGAGGGAAGGGGGTGAGAGCCCAGCCTGAATCCACCAGGAAGAAAGGCAACAGGCCAGGATGAAGAAGGTGAGTCAAACAGAGCAACATATCTGTTATTCAGAAACAGAGACAGAAAGGGCTTCCTTGGTGGTCCAGTGGTTAGGACTTAGCACTCCCAGTACAGAGAGCAGCCAAGTAAGTAAATACATATTTAAACAATAATAAGTAATTTTTGCCATATGCTGGGTACTGGATAAATATTTTTTTTAAAAAATAGGAAGGAACAGGCAGATGAGGGAATTCCTTGGTATTACAGTGGTTAGGACTCCATGCTTTCACTGCAAAGGGTGTGAGTTCCATCCCTGGTGGGAAAACCAAGATGCCTCAAGTCACAAGATGTGGTGAAAAAAAAGAAACAGGGAGATAAGTGAACTTGGAAGGAAAATCACTGCACATGGTGACTGCAGCCATGAAATTAAAAGACGCTCACTTCTTGGAAGGAAAGTCATGACCAACCTAGACAGCATATTAAAAAGCAGAGACATTACTTTGCCGACTAAGGTCCATCTAGTCAAGGCTTTGGTTTTTCCAGCGGTCATGTATGGATATGACAGTTGGACTGTGAAGAATACTGAGCGCCGAAGAATTGATGCTTTTGAAGTGTGGTGTTGGAGAAGACTCTTGAGAGTCCCTCGGACTGCAAGGAGATCCAACCAGTCCATCCTAAAGGAGACTAGTCCTGGGTGTTCATTGGAAGGAAGGACTGATGCTGAGGCTGAAACTCCAGTACTTTGGCCACCTCATGCGAAGAACTGACTCATTAGAAAAGACTCTGATGCTGGGAGGGACTGGGGGCAGGAGGAGAAGGGGACAACAGAGGATGAGATGGCTGGATGGCATCACGGACTCGATGGACGTGAGTCTGAGTGAACTCCGGGAGTTGGTGATGGACAGGGAGGTGTGGTGTGCTGCGATTCATTGGGTTGCAAAGAGTTGGACACGACTGAGTGACTGAACTGAACTGAAACCAGGTGGAGAGGGCTGTGGGAAGCAGGCAACTGCTGTTCAGTGTCAGCATTTCCATCCTATGAATTTTTAAACTAGTGCTTTATTGAGTGCACACACCAAAAAAAACTGAACTAAAAACAAACAAACACCCAGCAGTGTTGATATAAATCTAACATGACCAGAGGAAGTGAGCCCTTTGTTTCATTTTGACTTCTTAATATCTTCTTTTTCTTTCTCCCCATTAACTTACAAAGAGATAATCAACTCAACTCTCAAGTAATTGGGAACAAAGACGGCACAACCGTGAAGGGGATTTTTGGAAGCTTTGCCCACAGCTCATTACAGTAATTCGTCAGGACGGAAAGTGACAACCTAATAAAGTTTGTAAGTGGCCACAAACGTTGGAAATTTGACTCAGAGGGGACAGCCTGCACAGGTGGAGTTCTAATGGAATTCTGTCCCGTGAGCAGGCGGCTTACGTAGCTGCTGATGGAAGTCAGTTATGAAAAGCCCACATCCTTGGATGAACCTATAGCCTGTTATGAAGAGTGAAGCGAGTCAGAAAGAGAAGAACATCGTACATGAACACATATATAAGGAATCTAGAAAAATGGTATTAAGTGGTATTCTATTTTCAGAGAAAGAACGGAGTCAGATAAAGAAAACAGACTTGTGGACATAATGGGGGGAAAGAAGTGGGACAAAGGGAGACGGTGGCATCAATGCAATGCACTGCCGCTGCTGCTGAGTCACGTCAGTCGTGTCCGACTCTACGACCCCAGAGACGGCAGCCCACCAGGCTCCCCCGTCCCTGGGACTCTCCAGGCAAGAGCACTGGAATGGCGTGCCATTTCCTTCTCCAATGCATGAAAGTGAAAAGTCAAAGTGAAGTCGCTCAGTCGTGTCTGACTCTGCGACCCCATGAACTGCAGCCCACCAGGCTCCCCCGTCCCTGGGACTCTCCAGGCAAGAGCACTGGAGTGGGGTGCCATGCCCTCCTCCAGGAAATCTTCCCAACCTAGGCATCAAACTTGTATCGCTCACATCTCCTGTATCAGCAGGCACGTTCTTTACCACTTTTGCCAACTGGCAATTATGGCTGATTTGCATTGTTGTAAGGAAGAAATCAACACAACATTCTAAGGCAATTTTCCTCTAATTAAAAGATAAATTTTTAAAGACCCCACATCTTGGTTTTGTTAACAAGGAATTTGTTGTTGAAAGAAAACAGTAGTCCTATTTTAACTCCATACAGTAATCTCAATGTCCAACTGCCGGTGGCTGCCGTCCTAAAGCAGTGTTGTGTAACCATCACCCAACTGCACAGCTGACAGGCAGAAGGGACACGTGAGCTTCCAATGACTTTCTCAGCTCCACTTGAATTAAATTCGCAATAAAGACCTCCTTTTCTGCTGTAGCTGCAAAACTGATTGGAAAAAAAAATCAGAATGACTAATTGTTTTCAATGCATTCATTATGTGTATCCACGAACAACCACAACCAGCCTGTACACTTGTAACTATCATAAAGGGATGTGCTTTTTCTAGTTTTCTGGATGGTCAAGTGAAAATGTGTGTAAGTGTTAGTCCCTCAGTCGTGTCTGACTCTTTGCGACCTCAAGGACTGTAGCCTGCCAGGCTTCTCTGTCCTTGGAATTCTCCAGGCAAGAATATTGGAATGGGTAGCCATTCCCTTCTCCAAGGGGAATCTTGCAACCCAGGGATCACACCCAGGTCTTCGGCGTTGCAGGTAAATTCTTTACTACTGAGCCACTTTGATTGAATGATTTAAATGACACACTTCTACACTTTGGCCAAGAGCACACCGTTCCTATGAGGTGAAAACAGGCGAAAAAACAATCACAGAGCACTCGAGCTCTGGTGGAGCTGCACAAGTAACATGGGACCAGGATCCTTGCTGATGAGACGGGCAGGCGTTCAGGTAGCCTCTGACGTCATCTACAAGGGGAAGGGCAAAGCGTGTTCATTTGTGAAGAAAGTCATTTGTCCCAGGAACTTTACTCATCACATCTAAACATTTTTCCATGTCACTCATCTCAGGATGCCAAAGTTCAACAGAGCCAAGAGCAAAAGACTTCTCTAATTGCCAAGGCAAAGATAACTCTCTCTGATCTGGGATCAGCTTAACAGGCAAATTTGCTAGTACAAGAACAAGAAACACGTCTAAAATTAACTACTTTGTTGGATGCAGGGGAGCCGGAAAGGTCCCTAAAAAATGAAAAGAGAACGTGGGAGCTACTGATACTCATCAGGGTAAGAGCCAAAGTCCCACAGTTTCCTGCAAGATCCTGCAAGACCCGGTCCCCAGCCCCCTGCAGGCCTGCTCATAAACCTTCCTGCCCACCGTCCATTGCACTCGTGGCTTTGGCTGTTTCCACACTGGCTGTTCCTGCTGCCTGGGATGTTCTTCCAGGGTGTCCCGTGACCCACTCACTTCTTTTTGGATTTTGTTAAAGATCAGATTCTGGCCCTTCCTGAACACCCTATCTAAAATTGCAGGGACTTCCCTAGTGGTCCTGCGGTTCAGATTCCTTCCTTCCACTGCTGGGGGCATGCATACAGTCCCTGGTCGGGGAACTAAGATCCAACAGGCTGAGCAGTGCGGGGATGGGTGGGGAATAAATAAAAAACAATAAGTGAAATTGCAAACCTCACCCTCCACTCCTTCCTAGCCCAGATTTCTCCCCATCCCCCACTCCCCCTTCACAATCACGTGACCCCAGGACTCTAATGATTTCACTGTCTCCCCTGCACTAGAATGTCAGCCCGCGAAGATGAGTTACCTCTGTCTCGCTTTCTGTCCTGGGCCTCACTCAGACAGCAGTGTGTTCCATATTTGTTCAGTCCATCAGAAAATTGTCACCAGGTTCATAAACCAGAGAATGTGTAGTACTCTACTTAAAATTACACTTTCAGCGTTGTAACTTTTTCTTTTCCAGATCAACAGCATTTTTTCCAGCAGACATTAATCAGCCATCTGAACCACACGGGCTCTGTACAAACTTATTTTGGTCTTGATTTGTATCTTTCAACATCAAATATGAGCAATGTTCTGGCCAGAGATACTTCTAAACCCTTAACACCCTATCTGGGACTTCAAATTCTGGTATGTGTTGTACTGAATTCCTCATCAAAGAAAATCCTTCATGCTGAGTAGAACCATCTGTTGTCACCGAGAGTGACTCTGGCCAGAAAGTTTCGTTGCAATGTGCTCTGATCCCCAAGCGCCAAGTGTTCAGCTGGCCCGTGACATGATAAATGCTTCCCGAGGACTGTGCAGCTGGGACACTCTGGCAGATTTCTAAGGAAGATCCCAACCATGCAGGTTAAGTCTTCTGCATAACTTTCTGATGAAATAAAATCTTGACTAAATTCCAAAAAAAAAGAAAAAAGAAAAAAGCTCACCAACCCCCCCAAATAAAGTAGATAAATAAATGAAACAAAGAAACTCCCACAAAATAAAAAAAAACTCTATACCAAATTACAAAAGAGAGCACAGTCTGGTGTATGACTCCACCCTCTAGTGGACAAAGAAAGAAGCTCAAAATCTTGACTTAGAACTACTCTTTAGCTCATTTTTTATTGTTTTCTGCTATAGTCCTTTTGGGTCCCAGGGCCATTTTTAACATAAGAAAAATGACTTGTTAGAGACCACATGTTTGATTATGCATTGCTACTATTATTCAGTCCCTGGGTCAGGAAGATTCCTTGGAGAAGGAAAAAGGCAATCCACTCCAGTATTCTGGCCTGGGAAATCCCATGGACAGAGGAGCCTGGTGGGCTACAGTCCATGGGGTCGCAAAAGAGACATGACTTAATGACTAAACAACAACTATTAAAGTAGCATCTCTTTTGAAAGACTGGAGTCCTGCCTGCTTCAACCCTCTTACATAATCCAGAGGAGCAAACATCATAAACGGTAAGGCTCATCCACAGGACGGAGCAGCCTATTATATATACACACATGTATTCTTTGGGGAAAATAAGAGCGCGCCGTCACCACGCCTCGACCAGTGGAGGCCAGCCCCACAGAGGGGCTGGAACGGAGTGATCAGGAGACAGCTGGGGGACATTCCGGGAGCCACGTGCAGG
>SJYC01037759.1:0-20599 GCA_006408675.1 Madoqua kirkii
TAAATCTAACATGACCAGAGGAAGTGAGCCCTTTGTTTCATTTTGACTTCTTAATATCTTCTTTTTCTTTCTCCCCATTAACTTACAAAGAGATAATCAACTCAACTCTCAAGTAATTGGGAACAAAGACGGCACAACCGTGAAGGGGATTTTTGGAAGCTTTGCCCACAGCTCATTACAGTAATTCGTCAGGACGGAAAGTGACAACCTAATAAAGTTTGTAAGTGGCCACAAACGTTGGAAATTTGACTCAGAGGGGACAGCCTGCACAGGTGGAGTTCTAATGGAATTCTGTCCCGTGAGCAGGCGGCTTACGTAGCTGCTGATGGAAGTCAGTTATGAAAAGGCCACATCCTTGGATGAACCTATAGCCTGTTATGAAGAGTGAAGCGAGTCAGAAAGAGAAGAACATCGTACATGAACACATATATAAGGAATCTAGAAAAATGGTATTAAGTGGTATTCTATTTTCAGAGAAAGAACGGAGTCAGATAAAGAAAACAGACTTGTGGACATAATGGGGGGAAAGAAGTGGGACAAAGGGAGACGGTGGCATCAATGCAATGCACTGCCGCTGCTGCTGAGTCACGTCAGTCGTGTCCGACTCTACGACCCCAGAGACGGCAGCCCACCAGGCTCCCCCGTCCCTGGGACTCTCCAGGCAAGAGCACTGGAATGGCGTGCCATTTCCTTCTCCAATGCATGAAAGTGAAAAGTCAAAGTGAAGTCGCTCAGTCGTGTCTGACTCTGCGACCCCATGAACTGCAGCCCACCAGGCTCCCCCGTCCCTGGGACTCTCCAGGCAAGAGCACTGGAGTGGGGTGCCATGCCCTCCTCCAGGAAATCTTCCCAACCTAGGCATCAAACTTGTATCGCTCACATCTCCTGTATCAGCAGGCACGTTCTTTACCACTTTTGCCAACTGGCAATTATGGCTGATTTGCATTGTTGTAAGGAAGAAATCAACACAACATTCTAAGGCAATTTTCCTCTAATTAAAAGATAAATTTTTAAAGACCCCACATCTTGGTTTTGTTAACAAGGAATTTGTTGTTGAAAGAAAACAGTAGTCCTATTTTAACTCCATACAGTAATCTCAATGTCCAACTGCCGGTGGCTGCCGTCCTAAAGCAGTGTTGTGTAACCATCACCCAACTGCACAGCTGACAGGCAGAAGGGACACGTGAGCTTCCAATGACTTTCTCAGCTCCACTTGAATTAAATTCGCAATAAAGACCTCCTTTTCTGCTGTAGCTGCAAAACTGATTGGAAAAAAAAATCAGAATGACTAATTGTTTTCAATGCATTCATTATGTGTATCCACGAACAACCACAACCAGCCTGTACACTTGTAACTATCATAAAGGGATGTGCTTTTTCTAGTTTTCTGGATGGTCAAGTGAAAATGTGTGTAAGTGTTAGTCCCTCAGTCGTGTCTGACTCTTTGCGACCTCAAGGACTGTAGCCTGCCAGGCTTCTCTGTCCTTGGAATTCTCCAGGCAAGAATATTGGAATGGGTAGCCATTCCCTTCTCCAAGGGGAATCTTGCAACCCAGGGATCACACCCAGGTCTTCGGCGTTGCAGGTAAATTCTTTACTATCTGAGCCACTTTGATTGAATGATTTAAATGACACACTTCTACACTTTGGCCAAGAGCACACCGTTCCTATGAGGTGAAAACAGGCGAAAAAACAATCACAGAGCACTCGAGCTCTGGTGGAGCTGCACAAGTAACATGGGACCAGGATCCTTGCTGATGAGACGGGCAGGCGTTCAGGTAGCCTCTGACGTCATCTACAAGGGGAAGGGCAAAGCGTGTTCATTTGTGAAGAAAGTCATTTGTCCCAGGAACTTTACTCATCACATCTAAACATTTTTCCATGTCACTCATCTCAGGATGCCAAAGTTCAACAGAGCCAAGAGCAAAAGACTTCTCTAATTGCCAAGGCAAAGATAACTCTCTCTGATCTGGGATCAGCTTAACAGGCAAATTTGCTAGTACAAGAACAAGAAACACGTCTAAAATTAACTACTTTGTTGGATGCAGGGGAGCCGGAAAGGTCCCTAATAAATGAAAAGAGAACGTGGGAGCTACTGATACTCATCAGGGTAAGAGCCAAAGTCCCACAGTTTCCTGCAAGATCCTGCAAGACCCGGTCCCCAGCCCCCTGCAGGCCTGCTCATAAACCTTCCTGCCCACCGTCCATTGCACTCGTGGCTTTGGCTGTTTCCACACTGGCTGTTCCTGCTGCCTGGGATGTTCTTCCAGGGTGTCCCGTGACCCACTCACTTCTTTTTGGATTTTGTTAAAGATCAGATTCTGGCCCTTCCTGAACACCCTATCTAAAATTGCAGGGACTTCCCTAGTGGTCCTGCGGTTCAGATTCCTTCCTTCCACTGCTGGGGGCATGCATACAGTCCCTGGTCGGGGAACTAAGATCCAACAGGCTGAGCAGTGCGGGGATGGGTGGGGAATAAATAAAAAACAATAAGTGAAATTGCAAACCTCACCCTCCACTCCTTCCTAGCCCAGATTTCTCCCCATCCCCCACTCCCC
Source organism: Madoqua kirkii (assembly GCA_006408675.1). NCBI lineage: Eukaryota > Metazoa > Chordata > Mammalia > Artiodactyla > Bovidae > Madoqua > Madoqua kirkii. The sequence goes on from SJYC01037759.1 coordinate 2,559, forward strand.
CTTCACAATCACGTGACCCCAGGACTCTAATGATTTCACTGTCTCCCCTGCACTAGAATGTCAGCTCCGCGAAGATGAGTTACCTCTGTCTCGCTTTCTGTCCTGGGCCTCACTCAGACAGCAGTGTGTTCCATATTTGTTCAGTCCATCAGAAAATTGTCACCAGGTTCATAAACCAGAGAATGTGTAGTACTCTACTTAAAATTACACTTTCAGCGTTGTAACTTTTTCTTTTCCAGATCAACAGCATTTTTTCCAGCAGACATTAATCAGCCATCTGAACCACACGGGCTCTGTACAAACTTATTTTGGTCTTGATTTGTATCTTTCAACATCAAATATGAGCAATGTTCTGGCCAGAGATACTTCTAAACCCTTAACACCCTATCTGGGACTTCAAATTCTGGTATGTGTTGTACTGAATTCCTCATCAAAGAAAATCCTTCATGCTGAGTAGAACCATCTGTTGTCACCGAGAGTGACTCTGGCCAGAAAGTTTCGTTGCAATGTGCTCTGATCCCCAAGCGCCAAGTGTTCAGCTGGCCCGTGACATGATAAATGCTTCCCGAGGACTGTGCAGCTGGGACACTCTGGCAGATTTCTAAGGAAGATCCCAACCATGCAGGTTAAGTCTTCTGCATAACTTTCTGATGAAATAAAATCTTGACTAAATTCCAAAAAAAAAGAAAAAAGAAAAAAGCTCACCAACCCCCCCAAATAAAGTAGATAAATAAATGAAACAAAGAAACTCCCACAAAATAAAAAAAAACTCTATACCAAATTACAAAAGAGAGCACAGTCTGGTGTATGACTCCACCCTCTAGTGGACAAAGAAAGAAGCTCAAAATCTTGACTTAGAACTACTCTTTAGCTCATTTTTTATTGTTTTCTGCTATAGTCCTTTTGGGTCCCAGGGCCATTTTTAACATAAGAAAAATGACTTGTTAGAGACCACATGTTTGATTATGCATTGCTACTATTATTCAGTCCCTGGGTCAGGAAGATTCCTTGGAGAAGGAAAAAGGCAATCCACTCCAGTATTCTGGCCTGGGAAATCCCATGGACAGAGGAGCCTGGTGGGCTACAGTCCATGGGGTCGCAAAAGAGACATGACTTAATGACTAAACAACAACTATTAAAGTAGCATCTCTTTTGAAAGACTGGAGTCCTGCCTGCTTCAACCCTCTTACATAATCCAGAGGAGCAAACATCATAAACGGTAAGGCTCATCCACAGGACGGAGCAGCCTATTATATATACACACATGTATTCTTTGGGGAAAATAAGAGCGCGCCGTCACCACGCCTCGACCAGTGGAGGCCAGCCCCACAGAGGGGCTGGAACGGAGTGATCAGGAGACAGCTGGGGGACATTCCGGGAGCCACGTGCAGGCGTGCCATCAGCCACACGGAGCGTTCTCACCAGTCTCCTCCCGTGGGTTCGAGGGTTCCCTCAGCCACCTGCTCAGGTGCCCAGCACACTAGTTTGCATAGGAGAACTAATGAAGACTGATGTCGTGGGAATCCCTTGGCAGTCCAGTGGTCAGGGTTCGGCGCTTTTGATCTTGGGTGGCCTCAGCCTGCAGCGGCTTGAAGCAGGGTTTCAATTCCCAGCCAGAGACTGAAGTGAGGCCACAGAAGTGAGAGCGGCGAATCCTAGCCCCGAGACCACCAGGAGGGCGCCCAAGGGGGCTCAGATGGTAAAGATTCACCAGTTCCTGGGTCAGGAAGATCCCCTGGAGAAGGGAATGGCTACCCACTCCAATGTTCTTCCCTGGAGAATTCCATGGAGAGGGGCCTGGTGGGCTACAGTCCATGGGATCACAAAGAGTTGGGCACAACTGAGCGACACACACACACACACACACACACACACACACACACACACACACACGACCACAAGGAACCAGTGGGCCAGTGACAAGGCCCTGGCCTGTACGGCTTTGCAGAAATAAATTCCCACAAAGACAGAAAGAAAGTAATGAAACTGTAAAGTATTTATTAGGAGGAAAAAGAGTACCTGCGGATGGCCACAGTGGCAGGCTCAGAGAGAGTCCCGCCCTTGTGGTAGTTTGAATCGCCTTTATGGGCATTTCTTTCAGGTTTCCTTTGTCCAATCATCGTGTTTTGCCTTGTCTGTATTTGGCATATCTCAGGGTCTTCCCATGTGTGTGCATCTCTCAACCAGGATGGATTCTACAAAGAGGCCCAGGGGTAGGTTGGCCTCACTTACTGTGGGGAAGAGCCCTTCTCCCTTTTTGACCTCCAAGGAGCCTTTCTGCGCATGTGTAGTCAGGAAAGTCTCCTTGACTTCAAGAATGAGGAATGTATGGTCTTTTATCTCTTATCTGGGGCAGGGCCCAGCCTCCACTCTCGCTGCTGCTGTTACGGAGCTTCTGTCCACAGGGAATGAATTCCAGTTGCTCACCCTGGGGCCTATCTCCTGTCTCTCTCTCACTGCCAGGATCCAGATTCGACCCCTGGTCAGGGAACGAAGATCCTGCAAGCCACACGACATGGTTAAAAAGGAAAAGAAAAAATTAAGACTGTTGTCTAGAGGTGCAGTCACAGATAAAAGCTGAAGTTTCAGTGTTAAGAACCCACATCCAGGGGCTTCCCTGGTGGCACAGTGGTAAAAAACCCACCTGCCAATACAGGAAACACAGGTTCCATCCCTGGTCTGGGAAGATCCCACATGCCGTGGATCAACTAAGCCCATGCACCACAACTACTGCGCCTGTGCTCTGGAGCCTTGGAATCACAATAACTGAGCCCAAGCACCGCCGCTACGGAAGCCCATTTGCCGAGAGCCCGTGCTCCGCCACGAGAGAAGCCACCAGTGAGAAGCCCCTGTACTATAACAAAGAGTAGCCCCCATCGCCACAACTAGAGATAAGCCTGCGCAGCAACAGACACCCAGTATAGTAAAGAATAAACATAAATAAATTAAAAAATATGCATTAAAGAAAGAACCCACATCCAGGCAGCATTTCAGCAGGTGGAAATAGGACAGGACACAAAGACGTGTTTGTTTAATGTCCAGAGTTCTAGAGACTGTTCCACTGGAGGGCCCTCTGTCCTGTCTCCCATTATTCTGGGAATAACGCAGAATGAGCTGGACGGTTATGCATCACCAGTCACTCCCGGGAACTCTATTTTCCTGTAGCGATTCTAGCACTGGGTTTCATGCAAACCTTTCCCCCAAACCATATCTTCCCCCAAGGCCGGGATGTGTGTCTGACTCTATGGATCCAGGACCTGCGAGCTGGAAGAGTCCTGGGGGTGTCCTGCAGTGGCACCCTCTGCTTTCTGGGCTGCGAAAGTGTTAGTTGCTCAGTCGTGTCCAACTCTTTACGACCCCATAGGCTGTAGCCCACCAGGCTCCTCTGTCCATGTGATTCTCCAGGCAAGAAGACTGGAGTGGGTAGCCATGCCCTTCTCCAGGGATCTTCCTGACCCAGGGATTGAACCTGGGTCTCCTGCCTTGCAGGCAGATTCTATACCATCTGAAGTACCTACAGTCTACAGAACTTATGGGAAACCTCTCGAACCAGGCCAGCTCAAGGCCTCACAGGGCTGTCTCGGTTCCCCCAGAGCATCTCCTACTTTATGTAGTTTCTTTTTCCCACACATTCATATTCTTTTTTTTTTAACTATTTATTCTTTAAAAATTTTGTTTTAGATATGTTTAAGTTTTTAAAATTGTTTAAAGTTTTTAATTTCTAGTAGGAAAACCTATCTGATGAACACCCTAATGGCAAACCACTATAAGAATGTTTCAGTTGCATTTGGGGCAGAGGAGTAGGAATTATCTTCCAAGTACCCCAGCTTTCTTCACAAGAAGGTGAGAGATACTCCAGTTCGTATTACTGTGACATCCATTAGGTGATCTAAGTTGCTTTCCTTCAGCAGGGGCTTTATTTGTCAGAAGGGTATGATGCCTAGAGAAAACAAACAAACAAAAAGGCCCCCAAATATAAAATGAAATTAAAAGAAGGGCTTTATGCTTGACCTCCAAATTTGGCTGACAGTTTACCGATCAGATTCATAACCTTTGGGTTGCTCTGATATTTTGACATCTTTGCTGGGTTCTGAGCCATATCCCGGGAGGTCACAGTAACTTCTGGATCCTGCATTGCTGACACTGAGCTCCTGATTGTCATCTGGCTTCTCCCTCCCTCTGGGCTCTCTCGTGTTCTTCCCCATAAGTTCTCATTTTCAGATTTTTTGCTTCTAGCCATCCTACTAGATATGAATGGCATCTCATTGATGTGTATTCCCCTGATGTCTAAAGATGCTGACCATCTTTTCTTTTTTTAAACTATCTATTTACTGAGTTCTGGCTGCGCTGATCTTTGTCGTGCCGCATGGGTCTCTCTAGTTGCAGCCGGCAGGGGATACTCTTCCTTGCAGTGCACGGGCTTCTTACTGGGGCGGCTTCTCTTGTTGTGGAGCACGGGCCCCTGAGCGCCGGGGCTTCCTTAGTTGTGGCATAAGGGCTATGGCACCCCACTCCAGTGCTCTTGCCTGGAAAATCTCATGGATGGAGGAGCCTGGCAGGCTGCAGTCCATGGGGTCGCGAAGAGTCGGACACGACTGAGCGACTTCACTTTCACGCACTGGAGAAGGAAATGGCAACCCACTCCAGTGCTCTTGCCTGGAGAATCCCAGGGACGGGGGAGCCTGGTGGGCTGCCATCTGTGGGGTCGCACAGAGTCGGACACGACTGAAGCGACACAGCAGCAAGGGCTCTAGAGCGCGGGCTCAGTAGTTGTGGCACATGGGCTTAGTTGCTCTGAGGCACATGGGATATTCCTGGACCAGGGATTGAATCCATGTCCCCAGCACTGGCAGGTGGATTCCCTGGACCACCAGGGAAGTCCCAATGTTGACCATCTTTTCCTGTGACCATCAGCCATTTGAATGTCTTCTTTGGAGATAAATTTGAATTATTTGTCCATTTCTTAATGGTTGGTGGTGGGTTTTTTTTTTTTTTTTTTGTCTTTTTGTTGTTGGGTTTTAAAAAGTTTATCTTTTTAAAGGATGGGGAACACATATACACCCGGGGCAGATTCAAAAAAAGAAAAAAATAAAATAAAAAGTTTATCTATATTAACTACTGGATTTCTGAAAAATATTGCATCTAAAAACAGAGATTTACTGATAAATGAAGGCTGGGACCTGCTGCAGCCTTTTCATGTCACATACAGAGAAATAGAGGCCCATGAGTTAAACTACACTGTAAGTAGCAAAACAGAGTCTGTCTGACCGTTTGCCTCACCTCCTCCACCCTCACTCAGCTCCTGGAGTGGGCAGCACGCAGGTGCAGGCTTTGTGAGGAGCTACACGTGCAAAAACAAACCCTGTCCTTCAAGACTTGCAGGATGATGAGGCTGGCGGAGCTGGGAGTTGAGGGGGCATGGTGAGAAGGTCCCTGTAATTGAGGAAGGGAGAAAGTGGTGGCAGACAAGGCTAGATTCTGAAGTATCTGAATGCCAGTAAGTTGGGGGTTTTAGCCTGGAGACGCCCAAGTCACAAATTCAAGCGCCCTCCTGGGACCGCAGGTGGTATAAATGTGAACAACTGGTGTAAAGCAGTAGGGAGTGGAGGGGGCCTGTGGCTAACCAGAATGCCGGCCCAGCCTACAGGCAGATTCCAAGATTGCTGGTTACAGCATATTCGGAGTGACGTCAGTCTGGGGGGTTCCAGGTAGGTTTAGAGGGGAGACACAGTGTCCTGAGGCCGATGGTCTGGGAAGAGGCTCCTGTTTGTTGAACCTGCCCAGTTGTGGGCACAGAGAGGGCCAATGGCTTCCTGGCTGGCCAAACTTGGAAGAGTAATTCACCTTCTCTGCAGCATGGCTCTCTTCACCTGGAAAACAGGGAGCATTGTACCTATCCCCGGCCTCGGGAGGCGGCTCCATCCGGAAACCTAGCTGGCCTGCTGCTTCACTTGCTCTAGGGCCCTCCCCTCCAAGCTAGGGCGCTCCTCTCCAACATCTCGCGGCTGCGTTCCCTTTAAGGCGGCCATGGAGGACCCAGTTTCAGAGCTTAGGAGATCTTCTAGCTGTCGTCTCTGTGGTAAGCCGTCACTTACGGCCGGAAGTGCGTGTCCGGATCTGCTTTTGACTCTAGATTGGGAAGGCAGGGCCGCCACGTGTCAGAGGGGCTGTGCTCGCTCGTTCCCACCCGCTGGCCGAACTTCAAACCCGCAGAATGACGCTGATCCACGGCGCCAGTTCCCACCCTGGGGCGCTGACGAAGCTCCCGGCAACCGGACTTCAGGAATCATTCCCAGCATAGAAATTGGGTGTTGGACGGAAGAGGCCAAACTCAGGCACCAGGGTCGGGGTGAGGGGCTACAGTAGGAGGCGCTGCACCCCTTAGAAAAGTCTTGGATCCCAGGCCAGAAGGGCAGCGTGGGGTTTAGGAGGGGTGTAAACATCCATGAAACTTATTCTGGCCGCCGCCCTGACCTCGGACGTTGCGTTTATTCTAGAGCACGTGGATCTCTTTCCCCCCGTTTTATGAGAAGATGAGAGCTCTCTGGCCCCCGGCGGTTGGATGAAGGCATTGCAATCTTTGCTACACCTCTGCGGCGAGCCTAGAGCATATTCGGAGTGACGTCAGTTTGGGGGATCCAGGTAGGTCAAGGGTGGAGACGCAGGATCTGAGGCCAATGGTCTGGGGAGAGGCTTCTGTGTTGTTGAACCTGCCCAGTTGTGGGTGCAACCTTGTACCAGGCAGCCCAACCCTGACCTAAAGTAAATTCCTAGGAGAACTTTTTCCTGGGTTTTGAATTTGCAGTAACAGGTGTGAACATTCTAGCAGCAGTTTGATGATCATGTATGATACTGCAAACAGAACGCTCATTGAAAGAGAAATACCTATAAACAGTGTTCATGTAAATTTGTTTTATTCAATACTTTATGATACTTTGGCCAGGCACCGAGCTAAGTGTTAGGGACACAGAGATGTTACAGACCTCGTTCTCAGGAAACTACAGCCTAGTTGGGAAAATAACCCTAAAGAGAGTATAATTCAAGCTGATATTAATGCTCTGAAGGAAAGCACAGTCTTACAAGAATGCGTGTCTCAAAGAACCTGATGGAGACTGGAAGGTTTTCCTGAGCATGAGACGCTGAGTGGGCTCTGAAGGATGTGTAGGAGTTTGGTGGGAAGGCCAGGGGGCAGCATGTGCAAAGGTCCAGTGGCCTAGCTAGTATTGGCTAGTGGAGGAACTGAAAAAAGGCCTCTGTAGCCCAGAACGTAAAGTGGAAAATGACGTGAAAAAAAGCTGAAAAGGTCGGGGAGGGACAGGCCACAGAGGGCCTGCGGCTCATTTGAGGATTTGGAGCTTTGTCTTGAGGATTATAGGAGGTCAGTGTGGGTTTTAAACAAGATGATGTGCTAAAAACTGTTATTTCAAAAGAGCCCTGTGTACAGAGCAGCAGTCAAGCAGAAATCTCTGTGATGCTGGAAATGGCCTGTATTGTGCTCTTCAGTAGGGTGGCCACAGTCCTGGAGTGAAATTTTGTTTTACTTATTTATTTTTTTTGCCTGCACAGGCTCTTTTTTGTGGTGCCTGGGCTTAGTTGGTCCGTGGCATGTGGGACTCTTCCTGGACCAAGGATCGAGGCCGTGTCCCCTGCACTGGCAGGTGGATTCTTAACCACTGGAGCACCAGGGAAGTCCCTGAAATGTTCATTTAAATGTAAATGGCCACGTGTGCCTAGCAGGTGCTGCGTGGAACAGTGCAGGTCTAGAAGTTACTGGAAGGGAGTGCCACTCTTACTGGAATTGTGACACCTGAGCCCTTTCACTTCCTGGACAGAGGCCAAGACGAGTTCCACTTGAAGAGAATCCTCCTGTTGGTCTTTGCTGGGGGTCTCACACAGTAACTACTAGCGGAACTGCTTTTCATTTTCATTTCCTTGGTGTGGTCCAGCCGACTCCGTGAAGGGTCATTCCTCCTTCTGTCTTTGCCTGTTTCGTTGTCAGCACACTGATGGAGAAGCCATCCTTCATCACGCTGAAGTACCCACAGCGGTCAAAGTGTTACATCTCTGCTTTGGAGGGAACGTCAAGAAAAGCGTGGTCCCTGGCCCTCCGGGGTTTGGCGTGCAGAGAGGTAGACAGCAGGAAGTGCTGGACCCCAGCAAGGCGAGTTTCCAGTGGGACCCAGCAGGATATAACCCTGTGAGGAAGTGAAGGCCGTTTCCAGCTGATGAAACGTGACAGAAGGCGGGAAGCGTGAAAGTGAGAGGACTGGGGAGCTGAAGGGTTGGGGCCAAACCGGGGGGCTACCCAGTGAGAGAGAACGGGAGGAGAATGTAGGGACAGGCAGGCTGGTATTGAGTTACGGGGGTTGTCAGAGGGCAGTTGACTGTGCCTGGTGTGGGCAGGTTTCTGAGGGCCCCACATGGTGGTGGGTTGATGCCCTGGTGTGCTTGGGGTGAAGGTTTTCCTGAGCATGAGACCCTGAGTGGGCTCTGAAGGATCTGTAGGAGTTTGGTGGGAAGGCCAGGGGGCAGCATGTGCAAAGGTCCAGTGGCCTAGCTAGTATTGGCTAGTGGAGGAACTGAAAAAAGGCCTCTGTAGCCCAGAACGTAAAGTGGAAAATGACGTGAAAAAAAGCTGAAAAGGTCGGGGAGGGACAGGCCACAGAGGGCCTGCGGCTCATTTGAGGATTTGGAGCTTTGTCTTGAGGATTATAGGAGGTCAGTGTGGGTTTTAAACAAGATGATGTGCTAAAAACTGTTATTTCAAAAGAGCCCTGTGTACAGAGCAGCAGTCAAGCAGAAATCTCTGTGATGCTGGAAATGGCCTGTATCTGTGCTCTTCAGTAGGGTGGCCACAGTCCTGGAGTGAAATTTTGTTTTACTTATTTATTTTTTTTGCCTGCACAGGCTCTTTTTTGTGGTGCCTGGGCTTAGTTGGTCCGTGGCATGTGGGACTCTTCCTGGACCAAGGATCGAGGCCGTGTCCCCTGCACTGGCAGGTGGATTCTTAACCACTGGAGCACCAGGGAAGTCCCTGAAATGTTCATTTAAATGTAAATGGCCACGTGTGCCTAGCAGGTGCTGCGTGGAACAGTGCAGGTCTAGAAGTTACTGGAAGGGAGTGCCACTCTTACTGGAATTGTGACACCTGAGCCCTTTCACTTCCTGGACAGAGGCCAAGACGAGTTCCACTTGAAGAGAATCCTCCTGTTGGTCTTTGCTGGGGGTCTCACACAGTAACTACTAGCGGAACTGCTTTTCATTTTCATTTCCTTGGTGTGGTCCAGCCGACTCCGTGAAGGGTCATTCCTCCTTCTGTCTTTGCCTGTTTCGTTGTCAGCACACTGATGGAGAAGCCATCCTTCATCACGCTGAAGTACCCACAGCGGTCAAAGTGTTACATCTCTGCTTTGGAGGGAACGTCAAGAAAAGCGTGGTCCCTGGCCCTCCGGGGTTTGGCGTGCAGAGAGGTAGACAGCAGGAAGTGCTGGACCCCAGCAAGGCGAGTTTCCAGTGGGACCCAGCAGGATATAACCCTGTGAGGAAGTGAAGGCCGTTTCCAGCTGATGAAACGTGACAGAAGGCGGGAAGCGTGAAAGTGAGAGGACTGGGGAGCTGAAGGGTTGGGGCCAAACCGGGGGGCTACCCAGTGAGAGAGAACGGGAGGAGAATGTAGGGACAGGCAGGCTGGTATTGAGTTACGGGGGTTGTCAGAGGGCAGTTTACTGTGCCTGGTGTGGGCAGGTTTCTGAGGGCCCCACATGGTGGTGGGTTGATGCCCTGGTGTGCTTGGGGTGGTGGTGGGGGTTGTTGGGAAGTCACTGGGATGGGGCCTGTAGACTTGGAAGGAGGGGGGCCGCTGGGTCGCTGCAGAGTGGGCACCAGCCACATCATGTTCTGGGTGGAAGGTTTTGAAGGGTATTTTATCATATTAAGAGTTTTAAATTCTCTGAATATTCAGACTTGCTGAAGTTGAACGAAGAACTGATGCACTGTACTTTCTTTGCAGGTGAGTTCACTGGAGGAGGCGTGTGCTGGCCAAGTGAACGCCTGTTGGGTTTGTTTCTGCCTGGTTCTCTGTGCCTGAAATACAGTGGTTGTGTTTTAGCATTTTCTGAGTTTGTCTGATTTCATTCTTATCTACATAATTTTTGAATGCTGACCTGCTTAAGATCCTGTTTTGTTGGAATATAAATGAAAGGAGTCGGACCCCAAGGAGACTTTGCATACATGTCATGGCTCAGCGACCACCTCTGAGTGTGTGCCCTTGGCCTCCAGGGGCACAGTGAGCAGCTCGGTTTCCAATGGAAGAGTAGCTCAAGGTCACACGCCCTCCAGGCTGCTAGTGCCCTGGACCTGTGACTTAGTCCCCGAGCACCCCACTCTCACCCAGGCTTCTCAGTGAGCGAGGAACCCCCGTCCCCAGCACACACCCAGGGTGCATACCTATCGCAGGACCTGGGGGCTTTGTGTTAACAGAGGTTGGGGGCTCTGCTGGCACTGGGTGGGGCCATACGTCCCAGCAGAGAGTCTCCCAAGTCCCAGTGTCTTTGAGTATTTCTCCCTCTGTTGATGTGGAAGGAACACCAGCCGGTGTTTTGAGCTGTCACGGTGGTAGCCATCATCAGACTGCCGGGCCATCTTTCTGTTGTGCTCATACGTTTTTTTGCGGCAAAGAAAGGTCCCCAGTCCAGGCCAAGCTATAATCTGGGGCTTGCGGTCAGTGTTTGTGCACCTGACTCCAGGCTCAGGCAAACGCTTGTGATACACACGTTGTCATGTGAGTTCTATAGAGTTAACTTGGCATTCAAGGCCCTCCAGAGCCTTGTCAAGCTTACCCCGTGTCACCACCTCTGTCCCCACACGCCTTGCAGAAGTCACGATCCAGAGGGGAGACTAGCCCGAGAGTGCTTGGCGGGCTGCCTGATGCTTAGCTGGGTGATTTCTGCTCATCTCTTCCAGTGTAGTGGTTCAAACAGGCCCAGGAGAAACTGGCAAAGCCTGTCACCTCTCTGAGTGGCCCTGTCTGTCCTCACTCCGAGGTCAGAGGGCTCGAGCAGTCCCAGGGTTCAGCAGACAGAGGCTGCCTTCCAACCCCCCCAGCAAGAACCCTTCCCCTTGGGGGCCCAGAATTTGAATGCTGCAGCGCCATGGGCAGTGTGCTTCTTTGCACCTGACACCCCCAGCACACCGCCTTGCGGGGAGGAGAGCATGCTGCCCTGGCTTTGACGGCTGTACCTTGGCCCGCTGCCGTGTCCCCTCTTCCTCACAGCAGGGGAGTACTTCGGACAGGCCAAGTTTCTTGTGGCTGATCTCATCTCACCCCACAGCAATCATGTGAAGCAGGGACCCTGATTGTCATCTCCACTGTGCAGATGAAAGAACTGAGGCCTTGAGATTAGGGATGCAGAACTGCCAGAGGCAGACCCTGAACCCAGAGCGGACGCTGTTAACGCTACACACCCAAACCCCACTCCCGAGACGTGGTCCAAGCAGGGCCGCCGAGTTTAGCAAATCACAACAGGCTGCCCAAGTTAAGTTTGAATTTCAGATAAATGAATAAAAGATTTTATAGTGTATCCTAAATATTGCATGGGATATACTAAGACTAAAAAATTCTTTTGTTGGTTTGGAATTCAGATCTCACCAGGTATTCTGTGTTTTATCTGGCAAGCCTAACCAAGGCAAAAGCCTCTGCACAGCCCGGTGAGAGGAAGTGGGCGTGGGGCTGGGAAGGTACCACCAGCGTAACAGGATGTACAGAGCAAGGGCTGGGAAGTTTGAGTCCTCAGGAGTGGAAACCTTTTGGAAAACAGGCCTTTCAGTCGCCAGGAACGTTCACAAAGTCTCCCCAAGCAAAGATGGGGCCGAGTGTGGCCTGCAGTTCCTGAAGAATTGCTCAGATGTGCAGAGAAGGTGGCCTCGGGGATGGTGGGGAGCGAGGTGGGGCAGAGGTGCCCAGATGTGTTGGGTTGCGGCGCCTCGTGGTCCACCGTGAGTGTGGGCTTCAAGGAGTCAGCCTGGGGCTCTGCAGCCAAGGTAGCTGGCACACCGAGGAGCTGGGGCCAGAACAGAGTCCCCTGGTGGCCCTGAGGACTCTTGACAGTGTTGGAGGTAATGCAAGCCATGCAAAACATTTTAGATTGGTGATAGCCACGTTGAAAAAGTGAAACGTGAAATTACTTGTAATAATTTATTTAACTCAGTATGCCAACAATGGGCTTCCCAGTTGGCCCTAGTGGTAAAGAACCTGCCTGCCAATACAGGAGACATAAGAGACTTGGGTTCAATCCCTGTGTCAGAAAGATCCCCTGGAGGAGGGCATGGCACCCCACTCCAGTATTGCCTGGGGAATGCTGTGGACAGAGGAATCGGGTGTCTCCTTTGTCCATGGGGTTGCAAAGAGTTAGACACAACTTAAGCTACTTAGCACACACGCACGCGCCACAAATGGTTTCAACGTGCCGTTGTACAAAAATGATTAGTGAGACACTTTACTTTTTTAAAAACTGCATCTTCAGAACCAGTGTGTATTTTACACTCATGGCTCCTCTGGGTTTGCCCCAGTCCCCCTCTGAGTCCCAGTGGTCACGTGTGGCTGCCACCACGGAAGGGGCACATCTGAGACTTGCAGGTGAGTCAAGCCTTTGCCCTGATTCACGGGTGTCCAGGGAGGGAGGGAGCGGGCTCACACTGTGGAGGCTGGCTTTCCTGTCTTTGGGGCCATCTGATCTTCAGCGCCCCCTCAGGGTATTACTGTGCTGCTCTTTTGCCCGAGATCACTGGACAGATGCTAGTGGGTGTCCTCAACTGCCTGACTGCCATCACGGTCTGCAGGGATCTGGGATGTCTTCAGGGTCATTCCAGGGGCAGGACTCCCAACCAGCCATTGCTCAGCCTTCTACCCTCTGTCTGGTCAGCTTGCTCAGGGTTCTGGCTGCCAAGAAAGCTGGCCAGTTCCAGTCAAGGGCAGCCCTGCCCTCCCAGTCAGCCTCTCCAGGTTGCTGCCAGGATGGCACTGAGCCTGGCTGAAAACATATCTGGAGTCTGAAAGGAGATCAGCTCCATCCTAGTTTTTGTGAAAGGAGCCACTCAGGACCCCCAAGTGCCCAGTTTAAGCCCTTGCCAGAGAAGTAGGGGCAGCCCCACAGCCTACCCCCCTAGTGCTTACAAGTGTCCCGGGGACAGCTGGTGCATCACTATTAAACCTATTCATTTCGCCGGGCACTTGAAGGGCCCCACTGATTGCTGTGACTCTGCAGGGTGGCCGGAACCAATTTCCTAAGGATGATAGATTTCTTCTCGTTTGCTGCTCTCAAGCTGTGGTTGCTTCTGTGTATAGGAGCAAAACGCTTTCAAGAGGCTGTCTCCTGGGACTAACCTCTGGAGGAGGGGGCTTTGGAAGGGGAGGTGTCCTCGGCCCCCTCTGCGTGGCGGTAGGGGTGACTGGCCCCTGAGGCACAAGGGATGCCAGGCCTGGGGAGAGGAGTGGAGGGATGGGCAGGCTAGGGCAGAGGATGAGGCTGGGAGGGGGTGAGGAGAGGGTGGGAGTGGAGGGTGGGCTGCCAGCCTGTAGCTCCTGCTTGGATGCCCTCTGAATGGTGGTTCTCAGCTTTGGTTGCACTTCCAAATCACCTGGAGGTTTAAACATCTCGATGCAGACTTCCTTGGTGGTCCAGTGGTTAAGACTCCAGGGGAGGGGACCCAGGTTTGATCCCTGGCCAGGGAACTAAGATTCCCGTGTGCCACCCAAGGGGCCTGATGTAAATAAATAAAATATTTAAAAAAAGACTTCTCTGGACTATCCTGGTGGTCCAGTGGTTAAGACTCCATGCTCCCAAAGCCCGGGCCCTGGTTTCTACCCCTGGTCAAGGAATTAGATTCTGCATGCTGCAACCAAGACCTGGTGCAGTCAAATAAGTAAATAATAAAGAAATAAATATTCTGCCAGCAGGCACCACCGACAAGAGAGACAGATTTTGAAGGGTCTGGGGTGTGGCCTGGGATCCGGATCTTTCAACATTGCATGGGTCATTTTAACACCCTGGATCAAGGCGCTCTCTACCCTGCAGATGTGAACAGACGAAGACAATCCTCTATCTAGACAAATTGCCCAAGACTTGCAAATGGGCCAGGAGACACTGGGCGGGCCAGGTGCAGTCCGTCCCCAGAGGTTGCCCAGACCTTTGCCTTTCTTTTGAAGAGGCTGTTCTGCAGCTCAGATGGGGGAGAAATTGGGCTTTGTAAAATGGAAATAGTTCCTGTCCACAACGATGGATCTCATCCCACACAGATGGGATTGGCCTCTGTCATCTGGAAAAGACGATCTCAAACATTACTTTTTATTGCCCCATTGACCAGTTCCGCATCTGTTCGCAAGTTCAGGCTAGTGTTCCAGATTGCCTGTCTACATGGCTGATTTTCAGATTTTCCTTTCAGCTGGTCTTAACATCTTATCAGCTCCCTCATTAATTAATGAGCTGGAAACAATGACATATATCCATTTTATGTGTGAGAGTGCTGTGTTCAACTCTTGAGAATCGTAATTTAGCCTCTCTCGGGGGGAGTGGGGTGCGCCTTCCTGCCCCCTCGGCTTCTCCGGGCCCTGCTGCTGTGTCCACCGCCTGGTGCTGGCTACACTCCCTGTCTCCCCAGCTCGGCTCAGATGTAGTCACAGGACGCTGTTTATAGTTGTTGTTTAGTCACTAAGTTGCGTTCAGCTCTTTTGCAACCCCGTGGTCTGTAGCCCGCAAGGCTCCTCTGTGCATGGGATTTCCCAGGCAAGAATACTGGAGTGGGCTGCCATTTCCTTCTCCAGGGGATCTTCCCGACCCAGGAATTGAACCTGCGTCTCCTGCATCAGCAAGCAGATTGGCCACAGCCTGCCGCAATGTGGGATCCTTGTTCCCCAACCAGGGCTTGAAGCCACGCTCCCTACATTGGAAGAGTGGAGTTGTAACCTTGGGACCACCAGGGAGGTCCCCACAGTAGTTATAAATAATTTTTAAATGTCTCCCACATGGAGTTAGATCCCCTTTTCCATTCTTGATACAGTTTTTCACTTTTTTTCTTGGCTAAAATTTTTCATAAGTTTTTCAAAGAAAAACCGTGTTTTATTGATGCTGTCTGTTGTCTATTTCATGAGTTTTTGCATTTGCCTTTGTTATTTCTTTTATCTCACTTTCTTAAGCTTTACTCTGCTGTCTTTTTCCCCTGGCTCCTTGACTTGCCTGCTTGACTCGTATTTTTCACCTTTCTTATTTTTAGAGATTTCCAGCGCCCTTCAAGTACCATGTTAGCTGCGTCCTGTGTCTTGATGTCCTATTGGACACCTACACGCTGCTTCGGACTTCACGGCCCTTCTCCAGCTGCTGCCAGCACTTCTGACAGCTCCACCCGCCAGAGCGGGCATCCAGGTTTGAGAACGCCAGAGCTGCACACTCTGTAAATCACAGCCGTGGAGATCACAGCGCTCTGCAGCATCCGATTGTCAGTACAAGTCACGGGGTCAGCCAGATTCAAGAGAAAGGGGAATAGACCTGACCTCTTGTCAGAGAGCGACAAAGAATTTTCTGTTCTTTTCCATCCACCATCACAATGACCATATGGCCTATTTAGTCTATCTATTTATATGAAGTTCAAAACAGACAAGATGAATCTAGAGCAATAGATGTGTGAACAGTGGTTGCTTCTGAGGGCTGGGGCTGGGCTGAAAAACAGTACAAGGGGATTTTCTTGGGCACTGGCAAGACTACAGTGATTGGGGGGTGTCAGTTACATGGATGTATATGTATTTGTCAAAACTCACCAAACTGGACACTTAAGAGCTGTGGGTTTTAGTGTATAAAATTGTACCTTAATAAATAAACAGGCAGCAGCAAATGCTACAGGGTTGTCTCAGTCTTAGTTCTGCTCCCCACTCAACACAACACACACACACACACACACACACACACGCGCGCGCACACACACTCACACTCACACCAGAGCCAGAGGCTTGAGAAGTAATCTTCCCAGGCTTATTTGGGAAGTAATACTTATTTGGGAAGTAATCCCAGTGGGCAAGAGTGAGGGATGTGGAGAACAGGAGAGGAGGGAAAACCAGCTCAAGACGCGTCATCAGTTTTACCACTGCTGGTGGTGACTGGTGTCTGGTTTGACCAGGACCTTCTCAGGAGCCTTATGAAACGCATCTCAGAACTGTCTGCCCGGAAGGACAAACAGGAAGCACCACTTCACTGGCTCGTGTCCCCCATGGGTCCAAGTTGACTTCCTGACATTAACTCCCTGGTACTTCTGGTTGTTATGAAATACCAAGGAGTTGCTTGTTGCACTCAGGTGTGACAGCCAGCTCCCAGATGGCGCCGACGACTCTTGCTCCTGTATTCACGGCTCTGGGTGGGCCCGTGTGTTCTAGCACTTGTGGACACAGCACCACATATCTGCCATCAGTCTGGCGCACCTACCAGATCCCGGAAGACAGCTCAGCTGTGCTGCGGGAGGTTACTCCTTATCAGGTACCTTCCGTGAACCTCTGATGAGCCAGCCTCCTGCTCTCTTGAGTTCAGATGCTTCCAGATGACAGAGTATCTGCTGAGACCAGTGGATCTGATACTATCCATCATCTGCACATCATCACATCTCCTTTGCCTCCAGGAGTTGGGAATGGAAATTTATTGAGACAGAAGGGAACTTTCTGCAGGAAGGTAATACCACTATATGGGTGTAATCACTCCATATAGTGATAGAGGCTTGGTTAAACAGTGTATAGATTTGTCAAGACATAGTGAGTGTGCACTTCAGATCTGGGCATTTAACTGTGTGTAAATTTTATCTCAAAAGTAAAAGAATATAAAGAAATAGCTCTAGCTAATGATACGTATGCTGAGTTCTTCAGGAGAAGTGTACAGATGACAGCAATTTGCTTTCAAATGCATCAAAAATTAAGATGCATGGGCTGCCTCAGGCAAGTCACTGAACCCTTCTGTTCCAGGCTCAGTCTCTCCATGTGTGCTAGGGGTCGAGTTAGGCCCACCTTGAAGGTAGGGTTAAATGGAATCCGGTTTGTAAAACAATTTGTGCCTGGTACAAATGCATTCTTGAAAAATAGTTTTTATTCCTCTACATAGTTAGGTAAAGATACTTGCCCAGAAATACTTGATTTTGGTCTGGAGCACCATTCAGGACAATGACTAGGGATTTGAACTGAGAAGACGTCTCTCTCTGATGTAGTTATTCAGAGATCCTCTATGTCCACTGTTTCTCAGCTTTTTTGATTCTCAGTGGAGCTGGAAAAGAAAACCTACCCCATCTCACGCTGTGTTACAACGTGTCGGTGTCCCCGAATTCTTCACCATGTTTGGTGTCCCGTCTTTCAGAACAGCAGCTGCAGGACGAGTAGCCTGCGCATGTTTTAGAAACTCTCCCTCCTGTCGATTTCTTGGCAAGTGTCTGATTCCATTACGATATGGAGAATCAGCTTCGGGCTGCAGGAGGCTCACTGGGGCTGCTGTGATGCCGGGGCGTCTATTCATCACCCTCTCCCATGCTGCTTCCAGCCTTGTCACTCAGCACAACAAACACTTAATGGATCCTGGCTCCCGCGAGGCCTCAGATTTCACCACCAGGAGGCTCTGGAGTGGGTCTGCTGCTTCCTGCTTTGGTGGAAAAAAAAAAACCAAACAAACCTGGCAGAGGGGTAATCGTCAAGTTTTATTCTCGCATCTCCTCCTCATTTGTAAGGGCTTGCAGACACACATGACTTATTTGTATTCTGACTCTGAAAGAAGCTTGCTCTGTGAATGCCTGCTGGGTAATTGAAATGACAGTCTTCAGAATTTTTCTGCTTCCTGTCAGCATGCCCTCAGTTATCGACAGTGGTAGTCCTGAAGGATATACTGCTCTTGTGAGCACTTGCGGAGGCTTCCCGAGGGTCTTTACATCCATTTTGACTTTATTTACAGCGGCTGTCTCTTCCGGTGACTTCACGGTGATGTCCTGGGTGCTGCCCAGTGGTGCAGAAGAGCCCTTCTGGATAGAGA
>SJYC01037761.1:0-92543 GCA_006408675.1 Madoqua kirkii
CACACAATGGAATATTACTCATCAATAAAATAGAATGAAATCTTGTCATATATAGCAACAGAGATGAACTTACAAGGTACATGTTAAATTAAAAAGTCAGACGGATAATGATAAATATTACATGATTTCATTTATATGTAATGTCTAAAAACACAAAATAAATGAACAAACGTAACCAAATAGAAACAGAGTTCCTAGAGAAAAACTAGGTGGTTTCCAGATGATAGCAGGATAAGAGGGGATAGAAATAGGTGAGGGAGATTAAGAGGTACAAACTTTCAAATAAATGAGTCATGGGTAATAAAATATACAGTGTGGGGAATATAGTCAATAATTATGTAATATCTTTATATGGTGACAGATAACAACTAGACTTGTGCTCATCATTTAAAATGTATTGAAATATTAAATCACTATGTTGTGTAACAGGAACTGACATAGTATTGTAGGTCAATTATACTTCAAAAACAAAATCGTTAAAAAAGAAATGATGGATTAAAGACCTAAACATAAGACCAGAAACTATAAAACTTTTAGAGGAAAACACAAGCAGAACACTCAGTGACATAAATCACAGCAATGTCCTCTATGACTGACCTCCTAGATTAATGGAAATAAAAACAAAAATAAACAAGTGGTACTTAAACTTATACATTTAATTAATTAAACTTACACATTTAATTAATTAGTTACACATTTAATTAATTAAACTTACACAGCAAAGGAAACTATAAACAAGGTGAAAAGACAACCCTCAGAATGAGAGAAAATAATAGCAAATAAAACTGATAAAGGATTAACCTCCAAAATATATACACAGTTCATACTACTCAATACCAGAAAAACAAACAACTCAATCAAAAAGTGAACATAAGGCCTCAATAGACATTTACCCAAAGAAGACATATAGTTGGCTAATAAATACATGAAAAGATTCTCAACATCACTCATTATTAGAGAACTCCAAATCAAAACTACAGTGAAGTATCACTTCACACTGGTCAGAATGGCCATCACCAAAAAATCCACAAACAAGAAATGCTGGAGAGAGTGTGGAGAAAAGGAAATCCTCTTGCACTGTTGGTGGGAATACAAATTGATGTGGCCACTGTGGAAGACAGTATGGCGATTCCTTTAAAAACTAGGAATAAAACTACCATATGACCCAGCAATCCCACTATTGGACATATACCCTAGGGAAACCAAAATTGAAAAGGACACATGTACCCCAATGTTCATTGCAGTACTATTTATAATAACTAGGGCTTGGACACAACCTAGATGTCCAATCAAGAGATGAATGGGTAAAGAAGCTGTGCCAATTATATACAACGCAATATTACTCAGCCATAAAAAGAAATGCATTTGAGTCCGTTTTAATGAGGTGGATGAACCTAGAGCCTATTTTACAGAGTGAAGTAAGTTAGAGAAAAACTAAATATCATATATTAACATGCATATATATGGAATTTAGAAAGATGGTACTGATGAACCAATTTGCAAGGCAGCAATTGGAGAAGGCAATGGTACCCCACTCCAGTACTCGTTCCTGGAAAATCCCATGGATGGAGGAGACTGGTAGGCTACAGTCCATGGGGTCTCAAAGAGTTGGACACGACTGAGAGACTTCACTTCCACTTTTCACTTTCATGCATTGGAGAAGGAAATGGCAACCCACTCCATGTTCTCCCATGGAGAATTTCAGGGATAGGGAGCCTGGTGGGCTGCCATCTATGAGGTCACACAGAGTTGGACACAACTAAAGTGACTTAGCAGCAGCAGCAGCAATGCAGATGCTTCCCTTGTAGCTCAGTTGGTAAATAAGCTGCCTGCAATGCAGAAGACCTGGATTTGACTCCTGGGTCAGGAAGATTCCTTGAAGGAGAAAATGGCAACCCACTCCAGTATTCTTGTCCTGGAGAATCCCATGGACAGAGAAGCCTGGCAAGCTACAGTCCATGGAGTCACAAGAGTTGGACAAGTTGGACTTACTGACTAAACCACCACCAGTGGAGATGCAGACACAGAGAACAGACTTATGGACACAGACAAGGGGCTAGGAGGAAGGACAGGGTGGAATGAATGGAGACAGTAGCATGGAAATATATATGCTACCATATGTAAAATATATAGCTAATGGGAATTTGCTGTATGACTCGGGGAACTCAAACCGAGGCCCTGTAACAACTTAGAGGGGAGGGAATACATGGGAAGGGGTGGGAGGTGGAAGGGAGGACTGAGAGGGAGGGGACATATGTATACCTGTGGCTGATTCATGTTGATGGCAAAAACCAACACAATATTGTAAATCAATTATCCTTCAATTTAAAAATAAATTTTAATAAAGAGAGATGAGATTTGTGCTACCTGAGGTGGAGGGTGAGGGAGAAGGAATTAGACAAAAGGGGGAATTAGATAAAGTGTGTCAAAAGGTAGAAACTTCCAGTTATAAGTGAGTACTAGGGATGTAATGTGCAACATAATTAATAATGCTGTACATTATAAATGAAAGTTATTAAGAAAGTAAATTCTAAGAGTTCTCATCATAAGGGAAATAGTTTTCTATTTTTTTAATGATGTGTCTATATGTGATGATTATTTCATGGTACATGTAAGTTAAATTGTTATGTTGTATATCTTAAACTTATCTAGTACTACATATCAGTTATAGCTCAACAAAACTGGGAAAAGATAGATACATATTTTAAATAAATTTTTTAAAAGCCAGAAGACAGTTCTTTGAAAAACAACTTCTGGCAGATTGAAGAAAAAAAAATATTGGGGACAAAGAGGGGTTATAACTGTAGGTATAGGAGATATTTTTTAACTGTGGTGGAAATTTATCTGTTGATTTGTGTTCTGTATCCATTTAGATAAGATCTGGTAGTATGTATGTGTAAACAGACTCAAGGATTACCAAATGGTGTGATCTGAAATGTTAGTGGTTTTTCTTTTTTTCTAAAAGTCAACCTCTAATACCTGGCACTGCTACACAGAAGAGTTTGCATAAGCCATTTGACTCCCAAGAGTACTCCTCTTGTATTGCTGCTATCAATATTTTGTTTAAACCATTTATTTGTGCAATAAATATTTGGAATCCTCATAATAAAGATATTGCTAGCCTATTACTAGCATATCTATAATATTATCTGCCTATTTTCTATTACAGTTAGTACCAATTA
The DNA here is from genome assembly GCA_006408675.1 of Madoqua kirkii. NCBI lineage: Eukaryota > Metazoa > Chordata > Mammalia > Artiodactyla > Bovidae > Madoqua > Madoqua kirkii. Next base: position 3,183 of record SJYC01037761.1, read on the forward strand.
AAGCTCTGGCTCTAATAGTTTTCAGTTCTGGAGTTACAGTATGGAATCCTCTACCACACATCTACTTAGAAATGATGGAGAGGACAAAGTCTTACTCCCTTGTTCTTGTCATCATAACTAGATGTTGGTGGTGGTGTTTACTTGCTAAATTATATCCAACTTTTTAAGAATAAACTAATGGTTACTAAAAAGGCTGTTGATGAGAGTGAAAAAGTTGGCTTAAAGCTCAACATTCAGAAAACGAAGATCATGGCATCTGGTCCCATCACTTCATGGGAAATAGATAAGGAAACAGTGGAAACAGTGTCAGACTTTATTTTGGGGGTCATTTCTTTGGGCTCTAAAATCACTGCAGATGGTGACTGCAACCATGAAATTAAAAGATGCTTATTCCTTGGAAGGAAAGTTATGACCAACCTAGATACCATATTGAAAAGCAGAGATATTACTTTGCCAACAAAGGTCCATCTAGTCAAGGCTATGGCTTTTCCAGTGGTCATGTATGGATGTGAGTTGGACTGTGAAGAAAGCTGAGCACCGAAGAATTAATGCTTTTGAACTGTGGTGTTGGAGAAGACTCTTCCAAGTCCCTTGGACTGCAAGGAGATCCAACCAGTTCATCCTAAAGGAAATCAGTCCTGGGTGTTTACTGGAGGGACTGATGCTGAAACTGAAACTCCAATACTTTGGCCACTTCATGCGAAGAGTTGACTCATAGGAAAAGACCTTGATGCTGGGAGGGATTGAGGGCAGGAAGAGAAGGGGACAATAGAGGATGAGATGGCTGGATGGCATCACTGACTCAATGGACATGACTTTGAGTGTACTCCGGGAGTTGGTGATGGACAAGGCCTGGCGTGCTGCGATTCATGGGGTCTCAAAGAGTTGGACACAACTGAGCAACTGAACTGAACTGAACTGAGTAGTTACTAGAGGCAAGGAGGAAAAAAGTAAGCAAAAGGAAGTAAGAAATACAAACTACCAGTTAAGAATAAATACATTACAGGGATGTAATATACAAAACAGGGAATAATAGTTGATATTTTCCAGTAAATTTGTATAGATATTGAAGGAATCTATAAGGATATTTGATGACCATGTTATATGCCTGAAACTAAAAAACATTGTCATTTTTTAAAATATAGATAAGCTGCTGCTGCTGCTGCTGCTGCTAAGTTGCTTCAGTCGTGTTCAACTCTGTGCGACCCCATAGACGGCAGCCCACCAGGCTTCCCCTGTCCCTGGGATTCTCCAGGCAAGAACACTGGAGTGGGTTGCCATTTCCTTCCCCAATGCATGAAAGTGAAAAGGGAAAGTGAAGTCGCTCAGTCATGTCCGACTCTTAGAGACCCCATAGACTGCAGCCCACCAGACTCCTTTGTCCATGGGATTTTCCAGGCAAGAGTAATGGAGTGGGGTGCCATTGCCTTCTCCGATAAGCTAACTCATGCTAATAAAGCTTCAAGGTACAATAGGAAATAAAGTTAAAAGTGCCTGTAGTATGTGCTGTACTAAGTCGCTTCAGTTGTGTCCAACTCTTTGTGATCCCATGGACTGTAGACCATCAGGCTCCTCTGTCCATGGGATTCCCTGGGCATGAATACTGGAGGGGGTTACCATGCCCTCCTCCAAGGGATCTTCTTGACTCAGGAATCAAACCAGTGTCTCTTACATCTTCACATTGGCAGGTAGATTCTTTACCACTAGCAACACTGGGGAAGCCTCCAAATCTGACCTAAGTGCTAACGAACCATGCCAGTAACATGTATTCCAGATTGGAATAGTTGACCAACTTTAAAGTATAGAGTAAAATACCTAACACAATATAATATGCTTAGGTTTTTAAAAGCAAATCATTGATCTCATAACACCTTAAAATTTGACAAGCTTGTCAAATTTCAGGAAGCATTTATACACCTCTGAAGAATAATAATATGAGTAAATTCTCTTTACTGTATATCAAAATTTATAATAAAGCTAATGTGGCATTAGTGGCAAGATATACAAATAAGCCAACTGAACAGAATAAAGAAGTCAGAAATAAAGGTGTATATCCTTGGGAAATTGATGGTACAGCTTGCACTGTAAACCAAACATAAATTTTCCTAAAATTTCCAGGAAACTTTTAAAGTATTATTTACATTTAAGCCTGTAATCCACATAGAAATTATTTTATGAATGTGTGATATAAGAAAAGATTCAATTTTATTTTTTTCCAAATGGATACCAATTGTTCCATTTACTGAAAAGCTCCTTTTCCTACTGATTTGACATCTCCATCCTGTCAAATATTGTCTTCATCTCATAAACATAATTTTGAGAGAATAAAATGTGTCACTGCATAATACATATTATTTCCTTTATGTAGGGTTAAAAAATATACACAACAAAACATACAGCTTAGGAATATATACATTTGAGATAAAATCATAAAAACAGAAGGAAAAAACAATAAACTCAAGTTTTAGGATAATGGTTATCAGAGGGAGGCGTGTACAGGGATCTTTCAAAGTGTTACCATGTTTTTACCCTTCAGTTGAGTGTACACAGAGGTCCATTTATTGTAATTTTTACCACACATAGACAAAATATATAGCCTTTTCATGTCTGATATACTTCATGAGAATTCAGAGTTCCAGGCTGGAGAGAGAAATTTTTTTAAAACACAATGTTATCACATAACATACAGTGAAACTTGAGAACTTCAAAAATGAATAAAACTTTCTTAAAAATTTCTAAAATATTTCTAGAGATAAAGAAAGAATTCCCTACTAAGCAAAAAGATCAGATTGACACTTAAATTAAAAGATACGGAGAAAAAGTGAAGAAAGACTTTAAAGCATTGAAGGAAAGAAAATTTAAGATTATCTGCCCAGTGATATCTAATCTCTCTTTTTTAGATAGAAAGCCTTGGAAAATTTACCCAATATCCACCTTCTTTGAAAACAGTTTTTGGTAAAGTATGCTAATAAGAAGAGAATAAAACAAGCAGGATGTTATATTTCTTGTGGAGGACTGTATCACCCAGAGTATGTCATCCTTCTCAGGGTACCCTGAGGCCTGAGTACTTTCTGCCATGGCCTATGATGGATAATCTGTCTACTGTCATCTTGTTCTATTCCTCAATCAAGAACAATGGAGGCAAGAATAAACAATGGGGAAAAGACAGTCTCTTCAATAGGTGGTTTGAGAAAAAGTCCAGATACATGTAAAAGAATGAAATTAGAATATATTCTCATGCCAGAAATAAAAGGAAACTAAGAATATATCAAAGGCCTAAATGTAAGATTGGAAACCATAAGAACCAAACCTTGGACAGAATACTCTTTGACATAAAACACAGGAGTTATTTTTTGGATCTGTCTCCTAAGGCAAAAGAAACAAAAGCAAAAGTAAACAAAGGGACCTAATTAAAAGCTCTTGCAAAGCAAAGGAAACCATCGACAAAACAAAAAAGACAGCCTACTGAATGGGAGAATATATTTGAAAATGATATGGCCAATAAAGGGTTAATATCCAAAATACATAAATAGTTCACACAACTCTATATCAAAAACAAAAGTTTAAAATATCAGCAGAAGACTTGAATAGATATTTTCCAAAGATGATGTATGGATGGACAACAAGCACTTGAAAAAATGCTCAACATTGCTAATCATCAAAGAAATGCAAATCAAAACTACAATAAGATATACCCTTATATCTATCAGAAAAATTATCATCAAAAAGGTCAAAAATAGGGCTTCCCCAGTGGTTCACTGCTTAAGAATCCACCTTGCAATGCAGGGGACACCGGTTTGACCACTGGTCCAGGAGGATCCCACATACTGCAGAGCAACTAAGCCTGTGAGCCACAACTACTGAGCCCATACGCCTAGAGCCTGTGCTTGGCAACAAGAGAAGCGACCACAATGAAAAGTCCATGCACCACAACTAGAGAGGAGCTTCCACTCACAGCAACTAGAGGAAGCCTGTGTGCAGCAACAAAGATCCAGCAAAGCCAAAAATAAAAATAAATAAATTGTTAAAAAAAATAACAAATTTTGGTGAGGAAGTGGAGGAAGGGAATCCTTTATACTGTTGGTGGGAGTGTAAATTTGTATAACCATGGTGGAAAACAGAATGGAGTTTCCTCAAAAAACTAAAAACAGAATTACCATATGATCCAGCAATTCCACTCCTTGTTATATATTGAAAGAAAATAAAACAGTAATTTCAAAAGATACATGCACCCCAATGTTCACAGCAGCATTATTTACAATAGCAAGATACAGAAGAAAGCAACAGAAGAATGGATAAAGATGTGGCATGTAGTGTGCTTAGAACAATTTGGATGGAACTGGAGACTTGTCTAGTGAAATAAACTGATGTGTGGCAGAACCAATACAATATTGTAAAGTAATTAGCCTCCAATTGAAATAAATAAATTTAAATTAAAAAAAAGACAAATACATGTGTTAGCACTTATATGTGGAATCTAAAAAAATAAATGAATCAGTATAACAAAACAGGTTCACAAATACAGAGAAGAAACTACTGTTTACTTGTGGGGAGAAGGAAAGGGAGATGGGCAAGATAGGGATAGGAGATTAAGGACTATAAATTACTAAGTATAAAATTAATAAGGTACAAGGATAGACTGTTACAACAAAGGAATATAGCCATATTGTTGTATATCTGAAACTGATATACTATAAATCAACTATACCTAAATTTAAAAATACAAACAAACTCAACTATTTGCATTTATATAGACTGAGAAGAGAAAGCGGTGAAAGCAGGTTTTGACCTCCTTGCTGACCATTAATTCGTTTTCCAACATGGTTTTGTGTCACTGTTCAAATTACTTGCTAACTCCTCTTGAGGAAGAATCATAATTTCTCCGCAGCCCATGCACCTCAGGTTTTACCCATGTCTCCTGGTGGGAGGATGACACACCTCTGCCCTACTGAGGTCAGGTGTGGCCATATGACTTGCTTTGGCTAGTGAAGTGTGGTCCAAGGTCCCATATGGTTTCTGAGCAGGAGCTTTAAGAACCAGCTCACAGTTCATCATTATACTCTTTTCTAACAGCCCAACAATAGCCATACCTCAGTTTAAAGGCTGCTCCAAAAGTCTAGGTCCTGAAGAAAATTTTGTGTAGTAAAAAGTCACAGCTATCCTAACAGACACATAGAATGAGAAGTGAATCTTTACTATTGTTGCACTGCTGAAATTTTGGGTGCTTGTCACAGGATAACTTAGCCTAAGCTAACAGATACATTCAACTTCAGTTCAGTTCAGTTCAGTCGCTCAGTCGTGTCCGACTCTTTGTGACTCCATGAACTGCAGCACGCCAGGCCTCCCTGTCCATCACCAACTCCTGGAGTTTACCCAAACTCATGTCCATTGAGTCAGTGATAACATCCAACCATCTCATCCTCCATTGTCCCCTTCTCCTCCAGCCCTCAATCTTTCCCAGCATCAGGGTCTTTTCGAATGAGTCAGCTCTTTGTATCAAGTGGCCAAAGTATTGGAGTTTCAGCTTCGATATTAGTCCTTCCAATGAACACACAGGACTTTAGCATGGATTGACTGGATTTCCTTGCAGTCCAAGGGACTCTCAAGAGTCTTCTCCAACACCACAGTTCAAAAGCATCAATTCTTCAGCGCTGAGCTTTCTTTATAGTCCAACTATCACATCTATAATGACTTCTGAAAAAATCATAGCCTTGACCAGACAGACCTTTGTTGGCAAAGTATGTCTCTGCTTTTTTAATATGCTGTCTAGGTTGGTCATAACTTTCCTTCCAAGGAGTAAGCATCTTTTCATTTCATGGCTGCAGTCACCATTTGCAGTGATTTTGGAGTCCAGAAAAATAAAGTCAGCCACTGTTCCCACTGTTTCTGCATCTATTTGCCATGAAGTGATGGGACTGGATGCCACGATCATTTTCTTAATGTTGAGCTTTAAGACAACTTTTTCACTCTTCTCTTTCACTTTCATCAAGAGCCTCTTTAGTTCTTTTCTGCATATCTGAGGTTACTGATATTTCTCCCAGCACTCTTGATTCCAACATTGCTTCCTCCACCCCAGCACTTCTCATGATGTACTCTGCATATAAGTTAAATAAGCAGGGTGACAATATACAGCCTTGTACTCATTTTCCTATTTGGAACCAGTCTGTTGTTCCATGTGCAGTTCTAACTGTTGCTTCTTGGCCTGCACACAGGTTTCTCAAGAGGCAGGTCAGGTGGTCTGGTATGCCCATCTCTTTCAGAATTTTCCAGTTTATTGTGATCCACACAATCAAAGGCTTTGGCATAGTCAATAAAACAGAAAGAGATGTTTTTCTGGAACTCTCTTGCTTTTTCCATGATCCAGCGGATGTTGGCAATTTGATATCTGGTTCCTCTGCCTTTTCTAAAACCAGCTTGAACATCAGGAAGTTCACAGTTCACATATTGCTGAAGCCTGGCTTGGAGAATTTTGAGCATTACTTTACTATGTCTGTTATTCCATGTCCAGTTCTAACTGTTGCTTCCTGACCTGAGTACAGATTTCTCAAGAGGCAGGTCAGGTGGTCTGGTATTCCCATCTCTTTCAGAATTTCCCACAGTTTATTGTGATCCACATAGTCAAAGGCTTTGGCATAGTCAATAAAGCAGAAATAGATGTTTTTCTGGAACTCTCTTCCTTTTTCAATGATCCAGCGGATGTTGGCAATTTGATCTCTGGTTCCTCTGCCCTTCTAAAACCAGTTTGAACATCTGGAAGTTCACAGTTCACATATTGCTGAAGCCTGGCTTGGAGAATTTTGAGCATTACTTTACTAGCGTGTGAGATGAGTGCAATTGTGTGGTAGTTTGAGCATTCTTTGGCATTGCCTTTCTTTGGGATTGGAATGAAAACTGACCTTTTCCAGTCTTGTGGCCACTGCTGAGTTTTCCAAATTTGCTGACATATTGAGTGCAGCACTTTCAAAGCATCATGTTTCAGGATTTGAAAGAGCTTAACTGGAATTCCATTACCTCCACTATGGAAGGACTGATGTTGAAGCTGAAACTCCAATACTTTGGCCACCGGGTGTGAAAAGCTGACTCTTTTGAAAAGACCCTGATGCTGGGATAGATTAAGGGCAGGAGGAGAAGAGGATGACAGAGGATGAGATGGTTGGATGGCGTCACTGATTCAGTGGACATGGGTTTGGTTGAACTCCAGGAGTTGGTGGTGGACAGAGAGGCCTGGTGTGCTGCGGTTCATGGGGTCGCAGAGTCGGATACAAGTGAGAGACTGAACTGGACTGAACTGAACTGAGCATGTGGCTTTGCAGCCCATCTTGCTAGAGTGAGCAGAGTACATGAAATGTGGGAGCCCGGTCCAGCTGAGGGCTTAGGGTGTGGTGTGTTTGGTTTACACGTTCCCCCATCTCCCTGAGAAGAAGACTCAGGGAGTCTGGTTCCAGAAGGATGCATGAGGAGCCGAGCCAATGCCATCCTGCAGCCTGGAGATGATCCCAGCCGACCCAGAGAGCTGTTAGAAAAATAAACATTGGTGGGGGTGACACTTTCCTTTACAGGACCAGAGAGTAAATAGTCTGGACTTTGTAGGCCATTGGTCTCTGATGCAACTCCTCAACCCCACCATTGTGATACGGGAACAGCCGCAGACAGTACATAAACAAATAAGCAATGCTGGATCTAATAGAATTTATTTGTTTATTTGGCTGTACCAGGTCTTAGTTGCGATTCGAATCTTCAATCTTAGTTGTGGCATGTGGGATCTAGCTCCTTGACCAGGAATCGAACCTGGGCCGCCTGCATTGGGAGCTCAGAGTCTTAGCCACTGGACCACCAGGGAAGTCCTGGGACATTGAAATTTAAATTTCACGTGATTCTTGTCACAGTGTATTTTGATTTTGAGTTGGTTTTTTTTTTAAAACTATTTAAAAATGTAAAGACCACTCCTAGCCGTGGGCCATGGTGGGCTGGGTCTGGCCACTGGCCATGGTTCGATTTCCCCCTACACCTCAACTTTTTCAGCATAAGATGGAGGGAACAATAAAGTATTTCCTTCTGGGGGAATGAAATGATGTATGGGGTGGCTTTGATGGTAAGTATTTAATTTATGTCCAGAAGGATGCATGAGGAGCCGAGCCAATGCCATCCTGCAGCCTGGAGATGATCCCAGCCGACCCAGAGAGCTGTTAGAAAAATAAACATTGGTGGGGGTGACACTTTCCTTTACAGGACCAGAGAGTAAATAGTCTGGACTTTGTAGGCCATCGGTCTCTGATGCAACTCCTCAACCCCACCATTGTGATACGGGAACAGCTGCAGACAGTACATAAACAAATAAGCAATGCTGGATCTAATAGAGGGCGAGATAAGTGCTCTTTGCTTCAACCCAAACCAAGAGAGGGAGTGATTCCCTTGCAAGCAAATCTTCAACAAGTGGGGCTCCGAGGGGACAGCTGTGAATTGGGGGTCCCTACAAGGAGAAGCCGCGGGCAGCTCACGCCCAGCCAGGCTCGTGTGAATCTGCAATCTTCTCAACTCCTATCTCAAGACAGACTGGGGCACAGAGGAGGTGTGCCCAGGGGAGCTTGGTCTGTGTCCTCTAGAGTTCCAGGTGTAAAACATAGAAACAGATGCCTGCTTCCACCCGGAGCACTCGAGGGCAGGAATGTGGCCAGAGCAGCTGGTGAAGGCTGGGCAAGTGGGGACTGTGATGAGATGGCCCAGGAAGAAAGGATAGAGGATCCCCCAACCTGTGTCTTCACAGGTCTTGGAAGGCACTCTAGAGGTTCTCATTGGCTCCTGAGGTTCCCTGTCAATGACAATGAGCCGGGAAGAGGTGGGAGTCAGGGCTTGTCCAGGCTGCTCTCGAGTGGACCACTGGGAAAGGACACGTGGATGTTCCTTTCAGAAGGGGATGGAGATGATGTCCAGAGTGAGTCTGATCAGCACCCTAGGAAACTCAGGGGGCAGGGGAATGGTGGTCTCCATGGAGACCACCTTGAGAGCAGAAGCTGCCTGGGGCAGATGCACCAAAGATGGAGTCGATGGGCAGTGAGTCCCTTCCACTCCTGTCTCAGAGACTTGGCTGGGCTGGGCAGGAGCCTGGGACCCTTGAGAGCTTTGAGCTCGATGTGAGGTAGTGATTTAAAGCCAAAAGGATTTGTAATAACTGAAAGTGATGGGGAAACAGCGGGATCTGCCTGGGCCCTCGGTAGGAGACAGAAAACAGTATTTGATAAAGTGCAGCTGACGGCATTCATTAGAGAAAACATAAAACCGTTTTATGTTTATACCCCCGAGTCTGAGATGCTCAATAAACCAGCTACGCGATTGATTCCAATCCTCATATTTTCTCTCCACCCCAGCTCCTCTACCCTGGGGGAAATGTTACAAGCCAGTTTCACCTTTTTGACAAAGGAAGATGAAAGGAAAGCTCTGTTGGATGGCTATTTGCAAGGACACACTGAGGCCTAGTGTACACATTTTATCACTGGAACCCCCCTGAATTAGGTGTAACCTCAGTTCCCTTTCACTCTGAAGATTTGGCCTCAGGTTATGCATGATCCATGTGGCTTATAAAACCAGGCGTACATGCATGTTAAGTTGATTCAGTTGTGTCTGACTCTTTGCAGCCCTATAGACTATAGCTTGCCAGGCTCCTCTGTCCATGGGATTCTCCAGGCAAGAATACTGGAGTGAGTTGCCATGCCCTCCTCCAGGGGATCTTCCTGACTCAGGGATCAAACCTGAGTCTCTTGCATCTATTGCATTGGCAGGTGGGTTCTTTACCACTAACGCTACCTGGGAAGCCCATAAAACCATGGAAATACAGCTAAAAGGGAGAATTTATGCTTCTGAGCTCAAAGAAACCAAATGTTTGCTTCCTTTCTGGGTCTTTTCCCCTACCTTTTCTCTTAAAATTTCCCATTTTGAACTTTATCTTCTCTACCAGTATGGTTTAAAGACCTAGAACTTGAGGTACAAGCCTTAACTAATGGAGATCTGAGGCTCCCCTAGCCTGCTTAAAATGCAAATTAAGTCACAAAAAATAAAGCCATATTCTTTGTATGTCTTAATATAGAGATATATTCTTTATGTATTAATATATGTCTTAAGATCTTAACATATGTCTTTATATTATTTAAATGTCTTAAGAATTTGTTGACTTGAATTTATAGCCACCACACCTAGAAAGCTTTCTCAGCTTTGAGAATCTACAAGTATACACCCAGGGGCTTGGGGAAGAAGTGATATGTGTGTGTGCATGGCTGAATCCCTACCTGAAACTATCAAAACATTGTTAATCAGCTATACTCCAATACAAAATAAAAAGTTTATTAAGAAAACAAAAATATCCACCCAGGACTTTCTTCTAGTGTTTCAGTGCTTTCATTTTTTTACATTGATATCTCTGATCCAAATTGGGTTAATTTGTGTGTTAAGAGGGAGATGAGAGGCATGGTTTTAAAACAAATATGTGGGGACTTCCCTGAGAGTCCAGTGGTTAGGGCTCCGTACTCTCATTGCTGAGGGCCTGGGGTTCAATCCCAGGTCGGGGAACTCAGATCCCACTAGCTGCATGGTACAGCCAAGAAAATAAAAATAATAAAGCATTTCTTTTTTAGAAAAATCAAAAATAAAATAAATGTGTGCTCGCCTGAATCATGTAAGGCCTCAGTTACCAACTTCCCACCTCTGTCTCACACCTGACAGGCAATGTTCACATGGGTGATGCCCCCCCTGTGAGCCTGTACAGGACTGAGCAGGTGGCTGGAGGCTCAGGAGCACAGGTGGGACACAGACATGGAGGGAAGATCGTTCTCACAAAGTCAATGGAGGAGGCTGGAGGGCATTTTCCAAGGAAAGCGGCAGAAAGAGCAGAGCAGGTGTTAAGAACGGAACTCGGTGGCCTTGCTTGAGCTAGGAAGTGGGAACAGGAAGCAGGACCCTGTGGATAACAGAGTGGTTTGGAGGGTGAAGGGGAGAATGGAGAAGCTTAGCGGAGTAGCAGTTGGGCTAAATATCACACAGAAGGACAGTCCCAACAGCTAGAATTTCCTCTGCTGCAGCTGGGATCTCATCAGCTTTGGGGGATAACTGGTTGCAGGAGCAAGAGGATCAGCTTTGGGGTATCAGTCCTAGCCTAGCTTAGGGGACCTTGACCAGGTTAATCACCCTCCCTCAAAAGCCTCTACTTCCTCCTTTATACACCAGAAACAATTCCTGTCTCAGGGGCTGTTCTGAGGATTAGGCGAGAACATCTGTAAAGCTCGCAGCACAGTGCCTTGTTCCCTGGGAGAGGTTATATGTTTATTAATTTTTCTTTTTCCCCACCCCACTTTCTTTTGATTCCACAAGAGGGACGCAGTGGTGGAGGATGCAAAGATATACACATTTCCCCAGGTGAAAAGGGTTTAAACGCCTTGCAGATCGCTTCTCAGCCTTTTGGGTAAGATCGAGTATACAGGGCTTCCAGGTGGTTGTTTTTGGGTCTGGAGATGGTGGTGAGAATGGCAGGGGTGGGTGCTTTGGGCTGTGAAGCAGAACTTCTTTATAATGCCCAGCCTGGAGGGGAGCAGAATCCTAACCACACACTGTACCTCCTCTCCTAGGTCCACATGTCTGTAGCTGGTATTTATTGTCTGCAGATTCCAACTGGCCTGAGACTAGGGGAAAGAAACATTGCCGCCAGTACTGTGGGGGCTTCAGGAACCAACTTGGCACCAGGTGGTTGGAGAAATATAATTCCCACGGGAGACCCGTCTCCTGACTCTAAAATAGAAACACACCGGCAAAGCCAACCTGTAAAGGAGGGAGGAGGCTTACTGGAGCATCTTCTTAGCTCTCAAGTGGTACCCAGTTGGTGACATGTGGATCTGAGCAGCAGATGTCAATTTCACAGGGGTCAATTTCCATGAGTCTTGAAGTGATCTTGTAGCTGTGAGAACACAAGTCACCTCTTCTTCCACGTTATTTTGTGATTACTGCTTGAAAAAGAAGAGACAAAGAGAGAAACTGACAGATGGGTATGTGGGGACAAGAAGGGGGAGGGGGAGAGACAAAGACAAAGAGAGAAACTGACAGATGGGTGTGCAGGGACGAGAGAGATAGAGAGAGATAGACAGTATGCATGAAGGAAGGAATCTCAATAAAAGAATCCCAAGTCTAGTTTTTGTCTCTCTAGAAGTTCTCATTTTTCAAGCTGCCACAGGGATGTTGGTGCTCATGTGCAAACTCAGTTCTCCATAATCCTGCAGCGCTATGGCCCAGTGACAGCCTGAGTCTGGGGACGCGTCACCCATTTGTTCTTCTGACCCTGCCACACCATTCATCAGTCATGGCTGCAGGGAGCAGAGTGCTTCCATGCAGATGTGCGATCTCTCTCCCTCTGCTGGAGATGGCCTCTGCAGACTGGAGGCAGTGGGACTGGCCCCAGGTGGGCTCCTTTGCCTCCTCCATCCCTTTGCCTTGGGCAGTTCTCCAAGGTCCCTGCAGCTCAGACCATCCTGAGGCTGACTGCCTTAGAATGACCTCCCAGTGACACCCATCAAGTTGTTCTGGAAATCTCCTTTATTCTGTGCTTCAAGGGTTCCAAGGAAGAGGAGCTTTCTAAGCAGAGGGGTCAGGCTGGCCTTGCAGTTATGTTGGTGATGGGGGGTGAAACACGGATGCAGCCTTGGAGATGAGGGGGCCAGCGGTGCCTGAAGAGGGAGTGGGCTCGTGGGAGTGTCAGTGGGCAAAGGATACTTGGGGCCCTCAGCTCCTTGTCCACCACCCCCGCCCCCCGCTCGCCCTCCCCCTGCTTCCTCTCAAACCTGTTGGTCCCCCACCAGGTCCGCACGCTGGTCCCGTGACAGCTCGCGCTGGGGTCACATGGTGGGATAGGAGGGGGTGTTATCAGTCCAAAACACACCAGCCGCCGGCGTGTTTTATGGGATTCGGAAGCGTGGCGAGTGGAAGAAAAATCTTCCCCTAAGCTTCCCTCAGAAGATAGAGGGGGGAAAAGTGAGGAATGGGAGAGATGAAAAGACTTTTTTCTTGCCCAAATAGGCGCCACACTTCAGATGAAAATAACACGTCTTGAAGGTGGTGATAAGATAGGAGAGAAAATTGCTCTCGAAGCGTTTAAGGCGGTGCCTCCCTCTTATCTTCCATGCCCCTACCCAGGGGAAGACAGTGTTTTCAGCTGATTGAAAAGAACCCAGTAGGTGGAACAAAAGCTGGTTTCTGAGAACATTAGCCCATTGTTTAAAGTGTTTAATTTCAAGCCTTCAACACTTTCTTTAAAAAAAAAAAAAAAAGCAAATCCATGAGGCAACTGTAGGGAGAAAACAAGAGCTGCCTGCCAATTAGCGCTATCTTGCTTGCTTGTCCAACTGCTCCATCTTTTGTTAAAGCCGTAAATGCATTTTTCCAAGCCACTTGGCTTCTCGGATGCTGTATGTTTAATCTGCCTGGAACATTCCACAGATCGGGCGCTTTTCAAAGCATTTCATTAGAGCTGTGACTGCCCCATGAGGGTGCACACCCATCCCCTCCCACACAGCGCAGTCAGTGCTCAGCTTAACAGGCAGCCTTCTCGGCTGGCTTTGGTCACAGAAAATGGGTCACTTGTGGTTATGGGTTGACTTGCGTCCCCTCCAGATTCACGTGCTGAAGTTCTAACCCCCATGGCCTCAGCACGTAATTTGGAAGTAGAGTCGTTGCAGATATAATTAGTTAAAGGGAAGTGAAAGTCTCTCAGTCGTGTCTGACTCTTTGCGACGCCACGGACTATACAGTCCATGGAATTCTCCAGGCCAGAACACTGGAGTTGGTAGCCTTTCCCTTCTCCAGGGGATCTTCGCAACCCAGGGATCGAACCCAGGTCTCCCACATTGCAGGCGGATTCTTTACCAGCTGAGCCACCAGGGAAGACCAAGAATACTGGAGTGGGTAGGCTATCCCTTCTGCAGGGGATTTTCTCCACCCAGGAACTGAACAAGGGTCTCCTGCATTGCAGGCAGATAATTAGTTAAGATGCGGTCATTAGGGTGGGCCCTGATTCAATATGACCGGTGTCCTTATAAAAGGGGAAATTTGGTCACAGAGACAGACATGGAGGAGAGAGGGCATTCCAAAGCCACGGAGCAGACTTCCCTGGTGGTGCAGTGGATAAGAATCTACCTGCCAATGCAGGGAACGCGGGTGCAATCCCTGGTCCAGGAAGATTCCATGTGCGATGGAGCAAGGAAGCTTGTGCATCGCAACTACTGAGCCAGAGCCTGCGCTCCAAGCACAGCAACAAACAGTAGCCGCTGCTCGCTGGAACTAGAGAAAGTCTAGAGAGCAGCAGCAAAGACCCAGGGCAGCCATAAGTACATAACAAGTACACATATGAGAAAGAAAAACGTCAAGGGCATGCCTTTAAAAACAAAACCAAGAGTCAAGGAGAGGAGCCTGAGACACGTTCTCCCACCAGCCTCAGAAGCAGCCAGTGCTGCTGACACCTTGATTTCAGACTGCTGACCTCCAGAACTGGGCAAGAGTAGCCCCCACTGTTTAAGCCACAAGTGTGTGGCGCTTTGTTACAGCAGACACAAGGCGCTCAGACATCGTAGGGAAAGCCCCGTCATGGTCCAGGGGCTGCAGGAGGCTGCCTCAGCTTCTCCGTGTGGCTGAGCACGGACCTGGTTTAGGGAATGGCGTCAGCTTTATTCAGTCCTGTTTCTCAGGCCTCTCCTCGTTCGCCCTCACCCACCTGACCCACTCCTGGGACCACCAGCCGGGAGGACACTGAAGCCCGGTCCCGCTCCTTCAGCAGCCCCCCCTGTGGACCATAGGGTGCTGCTGTGACCAGGCGGTCCAATGGCGCTCCAACTAGAGCCGCCATAGGTCTCAGGCGGCCTTGCCTGGATGGCACATCCCCGACCTTCAGGCTGGCATCTTCCCCAAGGCTCTTGGGCCCACGTGGGTGAAACATTTCCTTAACATTCTAAGAGGCAGACCACCTGACTCAGGAAGCCTGGCTTTCTAGGATGTGTTTTTTTCACTGAGGACGATTGTCTGGACACCTGTCCTTTAGAGGCCTGCCAGGACCAGTCGGGTACTGAGAACATCTTCTGAGCCCCTTCCGATCACGAGAAACAGGCTAAGGGGCTGGATGCTAGAACATGCTCGATGCAGCTGGTGCCTGGCCACCTGCACCTGTACCTGCCAGAGGGGGGCGGGCGGGGAGGTGTGACTGAACTGGGGACACTTCGTGGGGGCAGGGAGCACTCTGTAGCCTTTTTGTTTTTTGGCCTTACTGTGTGGCATGTGGGATGCTAGTTCCCCAACCAGGGATTGAACTCATGACCCCTGCAGGGGAACTGTGGAGTCTTCACCATTGGATGGCCAGGGAAGTGCCCCGGTAGTCTTTTAAAGATGGGAAATGATGGAGCTGCTGTGGGAAGTGATTTCCAGAGTGAACAAGGCTAGACGTGACCACTGATTTGAGGTGGGAGCCAGAAAACTAAGTGGAGACGCCGAAGTGAAAAGGAGTCCCCCTAAAACCGGCTTCTTCTGTTTATGCTTCCAACACTCGTTCCCCTAAAGACTGGGGGGTATCAAAGAAAAGGGGGCCCCTTGCGGGGTCCTCCTGGGTACAGAAACCTTTCTGTGTCCTCCATTTCCTGTTTGTGTGAAAAAGGCTTCAACCTCCTCAACCTTCCCTGAGTTCAAAGGACAGATTCAAACAGTTACTAATTGGGGAAGGGAGTGGATGCAGAAATAAAGGAGGAACAGCCAAGAAAAAATAATGCAGCGGTGAAGCAAGGTCCTTCACAATATACTCCGAGTTCTTTGACAGGAACTGAGCCCCCCTCCCAGGTGGAGGATGGTAACTTGAGGCTGAGCATAAACACGTGGACCCTAGACTGATTGGAACTGGAAGGCTGATGATGGCGATTCCTGGATTTCCTTTTCACCAACCAATCAGAGGAGGGTCACGAACCTGCAACCCACCTCCCAGATTTTGCCTATGAAACTTCTTCCCTGAAAGCCAGTGGGGAGTTAGGGCTTTCTGAGCACTAGCTGAACCAGCCCCCGCAGTAAACATTTCTCTGCTCCAAGTGCTGACATTTCAGTTTGTTTGACCTCACTGTGTGTCAGGCACAGCGGACAGCGAGGGGCTTAAGTGAGGGCTGGAGTGGAGGACATGAGTAGAGACCTGTCCTCCACTCCAAGGTAAAAAGGGAACCTGGATAACAAGTGCTATATCTCTGCGGGTTACTGGGGGCTCAAATGTGTCCCCCTCCCCGCCCCCATTCATGTCCTAACTCTTGGTACCTGTGAATGTGACCTTACTAGGAAATAGCCATTGCAGATGTAATCATGTTAAAATGAAGATAAACTTAAAAAAAATTTTTTTTATTTTGGCTGTGCAGTACAGCTTGCAGGATGTTAGTTCCCTAATCAGGGATTGAACCCGGGTCACGACAGTGAAAACATCAAGTCTTAACCACTGTACCACTAGGGAACTCCCAAGATGAAGATACACTTGATTAAGGTAGATTGTTGTCGTTCAGTCATGTCCAACTCTTTGTGACCCCATGGACTGCAGCATGCCGGGTTTCCCTATCCTTCACTATCTCCCAGAATTTGCTCAAAGTCTATTGAATCGGTGATGCCATCCAACCATCTCTTCCTCTGTGGCCTCCTTCTCCTGTTGTCTTCAATCTTTCCCAGCACCAGGGTCTTTTCCAATGAGAAGGGTCTTCGTATCAGGTGGCTAAAGTATTGGAGCTTCAGCATCAGTCCTTCCAATGAGTATTCAGGGTTGGCTTCCTTTAGTACTAACTGGTTTGATCTCCTTGCAGTCCAAGAGAGTTGGACCATAAAGAAGACTGAACACTGAAGAATTGACGCTTTCAAACTGTGGTGGTGGAGAAGACTCTTGAGTGTTCTTTGGACAGCAAAGAGATTAAAATCAGTTAACCCTAAAGGAAATCAATCCTGAATAGTCATTGGAAAGACTGACGCTGACGCTCAAGCTCCAATACTTCGGCCACTTGATGCAAAGAGCCGACTCATCAAAAAAGACCCTGATGCTGGGAAAGATTGAGGCCAAGAAGAAAAGGGGATGATAGAGGATGAGATGGTTGGATGGTACCACCCACTGAATGGGCATGAGTTTGAGCAAACATCAAGATATAGTGAAGGACAGGGAAGCCTGGCATGCTACAGTCCATAGGGTTGCAAAAGCTGGACACAACTGAGCAACTGAACAACCATTCTAGAACACTCCTGGCTACCAAGTGTGGCTCAACTGGTAAAGAATCCGCCTGCAATGCAGGAGACCTGGGTTTGATCCCTGGTTTGGGAAGATCCGCTGGAGAAGGGAAAGGCTACCCACCCACTCCAGTATTCTGGCCTGAAGAATTCAGGACCGTGCAGTCCATGGGACCCATCACAAAGAGTCAGACGCAACTGAATGACTTTCTCTTCACCGGGTCTGGGAAGCCACCGCTGTTGCTGCTGCTGCTGCTAAGTCACCTCAGTCGTGTCCGACTCTGTGCGACCCCATAGACGGCAGCCCACCAAGCTCCCCCGTCCCTGGGATTCCCAAAGCAAGAACACTGGAGTGGGGTGCCATTGCCTTCTCCGAGGAAGCCGCTAGGTGGCAGTAAAGACCGAGTTTGGACCCAGTCTAATCGCGAAGGGGTGGAAGGGAGGAGGGCACCTGAGGAGCCCAGGAAGTGGGGGGAGCTTGAGTCAGCAGTGTGGTGAGGGACCCAGGAAGGGGACCAGAGGCCCAAGGTATGGGGAGCGTGGGCTGGGAGCCCCATGGCTGGACCCCCAGAAGCCTCCTGCTTGGAACGACGTCCCTTGAGGAGTCCGTCTGGCCTCTCCGTTTTGAAGCAGGCTGCTTTCCAGGGCCCCAGACCTTCCTCACGGGGCTTCCAGGGCCAGAGGTTGGTGGTCAGATGGGGCCCATCTGCGTGTCAGGCCAGGGGGACCCAGGAAGTTGGGGGGCCACATCTGAGAAGAACAGAGGCTGGGAGAAAGCTGGTGCCACCACCTGTCAGCTGGCGGCCCAGCCAGCTTACTAGACCTCTCCTCGGCTGTGAACTGGGAGTCTGGATGGTATCTGCCTGGTCAACATGAGACAGTGCCCGGCATTCAGTCTAGCCCAGAGCACACGCCATTGTCAGCAATACCAGCTCTGTCATCCTGGTTGTTCTTAATGCTATAGGGTGACCTCAGAAAGGTGGGATGGGGAAAAAAAGACAAAACCGAGCCAAACTTGACTCTTGCCTGCATGGGCAGTCTGGACACGGAAGCTCAGCTCTGAGTGGCATCGTGGTCCACCCAGCCTGGCCTTAGACATCTTCCCAGGGTGGCCCCTTCCCATGGATCTCTCGGGATATCTGCACAGATATACCTAAGCTCCTTGCCAACTCAGGAGCCACCCCACGTGCCAGGTTCCTATTGGGTAGGGCCCCTATCTGCCATTATCTGTGATGGTCAAGGGCGATACAGGAGTTGTGTTCTGAAGGAGGGGTCTGCCAGGGAAAACCAAGGGAGAAGCCCCAAACTGGACATCAGTCTCAGGGCCAGGCTCACAGTGGGAGCCTCGCCTGGAGTCTATTGAGAAAGGATTGAGGTGGGGCGGAAGATCTAAGAGGCCACGTGTGTGAAGGTTCAAGGGGTCACTGGCAGGGGAGAAACTCCAGAGAGTGGTGCGTGCCAGCCTTCAGGTCCTTCTGCAGCTGGTTTGGTGAATGAGGCTGGGCAGTGAGGGCGCAGAGGGGAGAGGGCAGACTGGGCACCTTCACCAGGCTCGCGGGCGCGTCTGTCTGGTTCTCTGGAGGGGAGTGGGGATGCTTGTGGGTTGGGCAGGGGCCTGTGTGTCCCTGCCATGAGGCCCTCCGTGCAGGGGGTTCACTGTCTATAAACGGAGAGAAAAGGTATCAGTTAGAGAAGGTCTCCTGCTCACTTCGCACTGTGTTCTTTATTCACGTCACGTACATCACACAGGATCCTTCCGGATCCGTTAGCTCCTCCAGATCTTTGGGAACCTCTGGAGGATCCTCATTCGTCAGCGAGTCTGGCCACATTCTGTCTCCCTGAAATCACAGCCATCCTGCAAGACGCTTCGTGGGCTCTTTGGACCTGGTGTTGACACCGATGAAGAGGCACCAGGGAAGTTTAATGAAGATGTTTTTAGTTCTTAAAAAATAAATGCAACAGTGACAGCTGGTGTCTGTGGAGTGTGTGTGATGAACTAAGCATTTTGTGTGCATTGCTGTTGCTGCTGTTTAGCTGCTGAGTCGTGTCTGACTCTTTTGCGACCTCATGGACTGTTGCTCCCCAGCCTCCTCTATCCATGGAATTCTCCAGGCAAGAATACTGGCGTGGGTAGCCATTTCCTTCTCCAGGGGAAGCTTCCCTGTCTAGGGATTGAACCTGGTCTCCTGCATTGCAGGTGAATTCTTTCCCAATGGAGTCACTAGGGAAGCAATGGTCCCCAAAGATGTCCTCCACCTCCTGGAACCCGTGAATATGTCAGTTTCACGGTGTGCAGTAAGGGGTTAATCTTGCCCAGAAGAGGCTCCCGGGTGGTCAGCTGAGCCCTTGAAAGGTCCTGCCTGGTCAGAGTGTTTCGTGTACCTGGGCTCCTTGGCCAGCCAGGTAGTCCTTGCTAATGATGTGATTTGGTAGTGGGGGTCAGGGCTTGCAGAGCTTGGGCCATGTGGTATCCGCTTGAGTTCTGGAGGGGTTTCAGACTAAAGTCAACCATGTGTCCGCATGACTGAAACCCATCGAAGACTCTGGGCACCAAGGCTCTGGGGAGCATTCCTGGTCGGCAATATTTCATCCATGTTTTTGCACATTGTTGCCAGGAGAATCGAGAGCTGGCCACACAACTCCCCTGGAAGAGAACACCTGGAAACTTATACCTGGTCTCCCTGGGTGCTGCCCCGGGTATCTCTTTCCACTGCTGATTTTAATCTGTGTCCTTTCACTGCAATAAACCGTAAGTATGAGAATAATAGATTCCCCACCCCCCGCATTCTATGAGTCTTTCTAGTGAGTTATCAAAACCGAAGAAGCTCTTGGGGGTTTCCAAAGTTTGGACAGGGCAAAAGGGACTTTGCAGGTATGATTAAACTGAGAGATCTTAAAATAGGGAGATTATCTGAAATGCTTAACAAGGGGTGGGGAGGCCTAATCTCATGAGCCTTTAAAAGTGGAGATGTTTTTCCAGCTGAAGTTAGAAGAGGAGGCAGAGACATTTGAAGTGTGGTGGTCCCTCCACCTGCCGTTGGTAGCGGGAGCCCATGGGAGGCGTGAGTCAGAATGTCAACACCATTTGGGAGCAAAGACTGGCCCCACCTGACAGCCGGCAAGGAAGGGGGAACCTGGGTCCTACAGCTCCACAGAGCTGAACTTGGCAATTACCCAAATGACCTTGGAGACAGCATCGTCTCAGCATTTGCTGATTACAGCCCAGCCTGGCCAACACCTTGATTTTGCCCTTGTAAAACTTGGCACTGAGAAACCAGCAGACCAACTGGACTTCTACCCTGTGAGCTAATTAATTTGTGTTGTTGTAAGCAGCTAAATTGTGGCAATTGGTTACAGCTGCACCAGGAAATTGATGCATTCACCCTTCGTGTGTTCTTTCCATTTCTGTTTTCCAGACCAAATTGCCTGATCTCTGGCCCCCTTGCAGCAGTGTGTCCCATCCTGGGTGTCTCCAGGGTTCCTTGCTCTCAGCCTTGGCTCCAAGGTTGAGGCCTGAGTGCTAAAGTTCAAAAGACTTTCTGACATTTTCAGTATGAAACAGGGTCTTAGAAGCCTGGAGGATGAGGCAGGGAAGATGTGTTTGGCTCAACAAAAGCTATTTTGAATTTCAACACAAAGATTCCAAATCTAGAAACCTTCTCCAGCACACAGACTGCATGGAAAATTAAAGTTGCTTAAATATAATTATCTGGCTTTATGCTGAGTTAAAGAAACCAGACACAAGAGTCCATTCTCTGTGATTCCACTTGGGTAACATTCTAGAACAGGCAAAACTAATCTATGTGACAGCAATCAGAACGGTGTTAGTCTTGGGGTGTGTGGGGGGGTAGGGGTTGACTGGGGAAGGACAGGAGGAAGCTCTTTGGGGGTGACAGAAGTGTTCTAAATTTTGACGGGAGTGTGGGATGCACTGGGGATACATATTTGTCAAAAATCCTCCAATTGTGCACTTCAGATATGTAAATTATCCTTTGATTGGAAATTAGAAATAAAATTAGAATAATTGCTTAGAAAAATAATTGAGTAATGCAAATAAGCCTTTCTCATTTAGAGGAAAGGAGCTACAGCTTTGCAGATAAGACAGACTTCTCTCTAGAACTGTGTGCACGTGACCCCTACCCCATTTTAAATTTTATTTTAAAAGGCCTTAAAAATTGTGTTAGTCTCCTTTGCTACATGGATTTCAAACTACACGTGTGTGTTAGTCGCTCAGTCATGTCCGACTCTTTGCAACCACCTGGACTGTAGCCCACTAGGCTCCTCTGTGCATGAGATTCTCCAGGCAAGAATACTGGAGTGGATTGCCATTTCCTCCTCCAGGGGATCTTCCTGACCTAGGGATCGAACCCAGGCCTCCTGCATTTCAGGGATATTCTTCACTGCCTGAGCCACTGGGGAAGGCACATGGAATGCAATACATCTCATTTTATCTTACTTATTTTAAAATATCCGTTTATTTGGGTGGTGCTGGGGCTTCCCTGCTGTGCACGTGCTTTCTCTCACTGCGGTGCGAGGGCTTCTCGTTGAGGCGGCTCCTCTCCTTGCTGAGCATGGACTGTAGGTGCCGTTGTGGCGTGTGGGCTCCATCCCCCTGCAACATGTGGGATCTTCCCAGACCAGGAATAGAACTGGTGTCCCTTGCATTGCTAGGCAGATTCTTAACCACTGAGCCACCAATGGAGCCCTAAATCTCATTTTAGATTTTATCAATCTAAAACACCCTTTAACAGGCAAACTTGGCTCTGAAGTTCAGTGGTGGTGGACAGACACTGGTCTCTTTCTACTATTCTCCACCCATGTGGGTTCTGATTGTATAAGAAGGTTATCAGTGTGTGATAGGCTGGGAAAGGATGGGGATTCTGGTGTTGGGTTTAGTCTGCCTGAAGTAGGGGGCTGAGCACAGGGCCTGGAGGAGCCGGTCAGATGGGCTCCAGGCCCATCCCACCTGCACTTGTATCCAGGGGAGGCTGCTGCTGCTGCTGCTGCTAAGTTGCTTCAGTCGTTTCTGACTCTGTGCGACCCCATAGATGGAAGCCCAGCAGGCTCCCCAGTCCCCAGGATTCTCCACGCAAGAACACTGGAGTGGGTTGCCATTTCCTTCTCCAATGCATGAAAGTGAAAAGTGAAAGGGAAGTCGCTCAGTTGTGTCTGACTCTTAGCGACCCCATGGACTGCAGCCTACCAGGCTCCTGCATCCATGGGATTTTCCAGGCAAGAGTACTGCAGTGGGGTGTCATTGCCTTCTCCACCAGGGGAGGCTGTGAGTGTCTTAACCGAGTGTGTTGAGAAAACATTCCCTCAGGCCCTGAGGTGTGACTATTCTATTCTACATCCCCTAGACTTGGTCTGGCCTTGAGATTGGCTTTGGCCAACACAGTGTGGCAGAGCTGGCATGTGATGGGTGCCGTGTGCTCAGGGACTGCAGCCCGCCAGGCTCCTCTGTCCACGGAATTTCCCGGGCAAGGACACTGGAGCAGGTTGCAATTTCCTACTCCAGGGGAATCTTCCTGCCCCAGGGATTTAACTCATGTCTCCTGCGTTGGCAGGTAGATTCTTTACCGCTGGACTACCTGGGAGGACCCATAGCATGTGATGAGTTTTGGCAAACCATGCGCTTTGAGGGGACCATGCTCCAAAAGACTGCCCTCAGTTCAGATACCAGCCGCAAATCCTGGGTCCCAGGATCACACTCACTTCAGCTGGCTGTGAACTTGGGGTTCCCCACAAGTACCTTCCGTTTGGATAATTCTCTTAGTAAGACTCACGGCGCTCAAGAAGGTGCTATATTTACTATTATGGTAGTATTACGGTGGGCGGACGCAAATCAGAACCAACCGAAGGGCAAGGTGAAAGGCAGGTCGGGGTTCAAATGTGAAGCTTCCCGTCATCCTCCCCATGGCGTCCTCTCCCTGGACAGTGTTACCATCTCCCAGTTACAATATGTGACAGTACTCGAGTCTTGCCAACTGGGGAAGCTCATCCCCAGGTTTTACTGGGGTGCAATCACGTACTGCTATATGGCCGATCTTCAGTTTTGTTTCTTGAGAAGTTGCAGCTGATGCGGCATGTCCCAAAACCCCTTCATAAATCACGTTGTTTTAAATTCTAGGATCTAAGGCCCATCAGGCAGAACACGGCAGCAGCCTAGACATCACTTCCGGTAGCTGAGGGCAGAGGCCACACTCCCTTTGGTTAATATTAATCCTTCACTCAGACATCATATAATTTCCAAGCCTAGACCTTAAGAGACCTTGCAGCTTCCACTGGTGCCCTCTTGGAAAACCCTTTGTTGTTCGTTGTTCAGTTGCTAACTTTGTGACCCCGTGGACTGCAGCACACCAGGCTTCCAGGTCCTTCACTACCTGCTGGAGTTTGCTTAAACAAGTCCATTGAATCAGTGGACATGAAAGTCCCTGAACCTTGTGAGAGAGCCCAGACTAGTCTCCTTGAGGATGGGATGCCCACGGAGGGAGATGTCGCCTGGCAGCCAGCACCAGCCTCTCGACAGAGTGCATAAAGGCCAGCAGGCTGTCCAGCCGCAGTCTCCAGATGACTGCAGCCATGTAGGTAGAGCTAGGCTAGGCTGCCAGATAAAATACAGGAGTTCCCGTTAAATTTGAATTTTATATAATCAGTGAATGCTTTGTGTAGTATAAATGGTTGCTTGGGACATATTCTGAGAAATTATTTGTGGCTTCTTTGAAATTAACATTTAACGATGCATCATGTATTTTTATTTGCCAGATCTGACCATCCTACCATGAAGAAGACTGTAAAAGATCTGCCCAGTGGTGCCCAGCCTGAACTGTTGACTCAGGGAGTTAGAAGCAAATAAAAGAGTCTTGTGTTAAGCCCCTAAGTTTTAGGGTGCTTTGTTTCACAGCAGTAGATAATAGATGTGACATCTCCAGTAGTGAGTCTGAAACAGGGATCTCAAACTTCTCCGGGCATTAGAATCACCCAGAGAGGCTGTCAGCAAGCAGTTTGGGGTGTGGGGGAGGGGGACTGATAACATTTCAGGTTTAACCTAGATAGGATATTTTTAATGTAAAGTGTTTTTCATTTTGTAAAATTGTAGACATCTTTACTTGGAAAATCTTTGTTTCCTTAGGAAATTACCTTCTGTTGAGCAGTGATTAAACCATAGTAATTATACGAGCTAAATAGTTTTTAAAATGCACTTTGCTGAGGCCCACCCCGTTTCTATTCAGTGGTTCTGGGTTGGGGTCCAGGAATCTTCATTTCTGATAAGTTCTCTGGTGAAACTGATGCCACTGGTCTAGGGTCCATACTTTGAGAAGCAGGGGTCAATTTGACTCAAGGCTCAGTGGTAAAGAATCCACCTGCCAAGGCAGGAGATGCAGGTTCAATCCCTGGAAAAGGGAAGATCCCCTGGAAAAGGAAATGGCAACCCACTCCAGCATTTTTGCCTGGGAAATTCAGTGGACAGAGGAACCTGGAGAGCTATAGTCCATGGGACTACAAAAGAGTCAGGCACAACTCAGGGACTAAACAATAAAAATAGTAGTTTCACGGCCAGTGATTGGTTCAGGAATGACCATGTGACTCCATTCTGACCAATGAGTGCTGAGAGAAAGTCTGCTGAAAACTTCTAGGAAAGACCTTCAGAGCTCTTTTCTTCCTTTGGATGATGTTCTCTGAATTCAACGTCTGGAGCTGGCTCAGCCATCTGGCAGCCCTGAGGGGAGCCAGCCTGGGGCCCTGGCCAATACCCTGGGGAAGGCAAAGCAGGGAGAGAGAGGATCAGCTGACAGCAGCCTGCTCCCTGCCCCTCCCCAACAGCTCCTGTTCTGGAGACAGCAAACTTCTCACCAGTAAAACCAAATTGATTCTCTATCACCTCAGCTAAAAGCGTGTGTGTTAGCCGCTCAGTCGTGTCTGACTCTTTGCAACCCCATGGAGCCCGCCAGGCTCCTCTGTCCATGGGATTTTCCAGGCAAGTAATACTCACTGGAGTGGGTTGCCATTCCCTTTTCCAGGGGATCTTCCCAACCAAGGAATTGAACTCAGGTGTCCAGCATTGGAGGCAGATTCTTTACTCTCTGAGCTACCAGGGAAGCCACTAGCTGCTGCTGCTGCTGCTGCTGCTAAGTCGCGTCAGTCGTGTCCGACTCTGTGCAGCTCCATAGACAGCAGCCCAACAAGCTCCTCTGTCCCTGGGATTCTTCAGGCAAGAACACTGGAGTGGGTTGCCATTTCTTTCTCCAATGCATGAAAGTGAGAAGTCAAAGTTGCTCAGTCGTGTCCGACTCTTAGTGACCCCATGGACTGCAGCCTACCAGGCTCCTCCATCCATGGGATTCTCCAGGCAAGAGTACTGGAGTGGGGTGCCATTGCCTTCTCCAAAGCCACTAGCTAAAAGTATCTAAAGCAATTTACCAATAAGTGATTGCCAAATGCCATGATAGATGCTAGAATGGAAATAGACTCAAAACCTAACTAACACAGATCCTTTAGGGGCTTTTGAAGCTTTTCATGGACCGAGCCAGGGGTGATGTTGGGGTGCAGATGCTGGGATGTGAGGGTGGGAGAGGATGTGAACCTTTCTCCTTGTGCCCAGGTTTCAAGGCCAGAACATCAAGGTAAAGGAACCAGTTGACAGTCGATGTCAGAAGTGCCATGGGAATCGTCGATACTCAACTCTTATCTGCGGGGAGGTGAGCTGGTGAGGGGGACTCTGCAAGCTCTTTTCAGCTTCCCTGCAGTAGGGTGGAGGAAGTGGGGCTGCTTCCTAAAAACTTTCATGTGGGGAGACTACAGTCTTAGAGGAGAATTAAAAGGGATTTATGCTCCTGGGTTTGGCTAAAGGAGACAAATAAATGCTCGGTTATTGGATTAGCATCGCAGAGGCCGCCACTGATTCACTTTCCTTTCGGGTGCATCGTGAGCAGGACAGTAGAATCTCAGAAGTCCTTGGCCACCGTCCAAACCCTGCCTTGGGGCTGCTAAAGCCTTTTGTCTCTTTGGGGGCATGGTCTAAAAATAAAAAATAAAGTCCAAAGTCCTCAGCACAAACCATTTAGATGCCGCATTGTGACTGATGCCCTTTTTCTAGCAAATATAGTTCCCAGAACAAACCAAAGAAAGAAGGGAGACCTGGATGATGGAGCTCGGTGCCTACAAGGCAACTTGAGGCTCAGTCCTTCAAGGTCAGAGCCTCTGCAGCAGGGCTCTGGGAAATGGGCAAAACAGGAAGTCATCTGTGAACATAAAGGTAATTTGTGTGGAAGCCAAACTTGGAAGGAGTCACTGGTATGACTTCTTTAAAAAAAAGAAAATGGAGTTAAGATTTCCCTGGTGGTCCAGTGATTAAGAATCCGCCTGCAAGGGACATGGGTTCAGTCCCTGGTCCAGGAGGATCCCACACGCTGCAGAGCAATTAAGCGCGTCTGCCTAAACGAGAGACTCCGTGCGCTGCAAAGAAAGACCCCGAATGACACAACAGAGATCGAGTGTGCCAAAACTAAGACCCGATGCAACCAATAATAAACATCAAAAACCAAAATGTTAGGACTAAATGAGCTAATGCGTCTTAAAGACTTAGAACAGGGCTTGTTGCGTACTACGTGCTATATAGGTATTTGCTGTAATTATAATGACTTCTGCTTGTAATCAGATACTTTTTTTTAAAGAAAAATACTTCCTTCTTTCTTCCTTTCCTCAGGACTGGAGCATGTGCCGTGAAAGGGCTGGGGGTGGGGAGGGTCTGGCGGGGACAGCAGGGGCTGGCTCCATGGATGCGATGAGAAAGACGGCTTCTCATTCCTGGCGGTTGTTCCTGGTGGGACCCGGGGAGGGCAAGGATCTACCCGGGCCACAGAGATCCTCATCCAATCTAGAAATTCTGCAAAGAGGCCTTCAACGTGCTGTCAACAGATTGTTGCTAGGAAAGGTATAGCGTGGCATCTGACCGGAGCCAAAGTGACGCCTGAGGATGGGGTTAGTCCCAGGGGAGGTGTAGTTTTCAGGTGTTCAGGGAGCTCTGCCCGGTGAGAAAGCGCCCTGATAAAGGTTTCCTCCCCTAACACCCAGGGCCCTGGGGAGGAGTAGGAGAGTCAGCAGGGGACAGGAAGGCTGTGCTTATACCCCCTGTCTCCCACCCCCTTTCAGGTATCAGGGAGGCACCTGGATGCCTGCTGTCCAGATGCTTTGCCTGCGTGGCTTTGCCACAAGGGGGAGCGCCAAGCACCGCAAGGAGCTTCCACGCGCCTGTAAAAGAAAAAGGAAAACCATTAGCATCTTCTTCTGGCAAGGGGCTTCAGAACCAGTGGGTCATTCCTAAGCCAGGTGGTGCAGACAAGGAAAATGAGGAGCTGAGGGGCATTTGGAGTAATTTCTCGGCCTGGCCTGTGGGCAGGGCCTGAAGGTGGAAGCCTGGCCTTCTGCAAAAACACTCAGTCTCCCTGAGAGAGACTGATCTGGGCAGGTGCAGGAGGCTGGGAGGCAGGAGGCAGAGATTCGGGTGTCCAAAGGGGCCCCAGAGGGACGGTGGGTGGGGGTCAGAGCTGCCCCTCCTAGGCAAACAGCCTGGCTGCTGCAGCTTCTGGGGTTAACAGAGAACTTGGGCCCCAAAGTTCTGCTGAGAACGGAGGCCTGTCTGCTGGGGTCTCCAGAGCCCTCTGCCATGCAGCAGCTAAATATCACGGTATTGACACAGTGCCTGGCCCTGCAGGCATTGTGGGTGCTCCGATTGCCCACAGGATGCCTGCTGGTGTCCAGGGTGGAACGTTTCTGCTGGGGCTTGCCAAGGTGAAACTCAATCTTACCCCTGCTATCAGATCCCTGGTCTCAGGCCCAGAGCTTGTAAACACACACATGCACACGCATGCACGCTCTTGCACACACATATACACACACATGGGCTTCCCAGGTGGTGCTAGTGGTAAGACCCCCCTGCCAATGCAGGAGATGTTAAGAGACGTGGGTTTGGTCCCTGGGTGGGGAAGATCCCCTGGAGGAGGAGATGGCAACCTGCTCCCATGTTCTTGCCTGGATCCTCACCAGCACAGAGGGTTACAGTCCATAGAGTCTCAAAGAGTTGGACACGACTGAAGAGGCTTAGCACGAGCACACACATACGCTCCTCTCCCGCCTGGAGATAATGTGATGAGACAGGCCGGAAAGTGTAGAGGCTGGCTGAAGCCAGACCTCCAGGCTGCTGGCTCCCTATAAACAGCTCCCTGAGTGCGACTGAGGCAGAAACCCAGGGATTTGCCTGCTGACATCCCGTGGACGCGCCACTAATGTCATTTGCTTCTGAGTGGGGCCGGCTGTGCTTTCCTGGTGACTCAGCACCGGTGGGGGGAGCGCGGAGCCTGGCAGGGAAGGGGCCGACCTGCGCTGGGCCAGGCTGAACTGGCTGGAGATTCCAGCCCCTCAGCTCCCCCTGCCGGCCCCCCAAGATGGTGGAGAGGCCAGTCCCCCTCAGCTGGCTTCGGAGCTGTGACCTCAGCCTGGCTCTGCTCTGTTCATGACCTTTCGACCTTGACTGTGGGGCTAGGAGATTCCTGTTTCTGCCCCGGGTGCTTGGGGCTCCCCCGCCCGCCCGCAGGGTGAGGGCCGCCGGGCTGCCCGGCGTCTCGGGTGCAGGGTTTAGGCAACAGCCTCCTCTGGCTGCGGGCTGAAGGGCTTCCCAAGCCGGCTTCCACTGTGCCCTCAAGTTCTGCATGAACCACACCCTGCGCTGCCCGTCTCTCCTGCCCCCTCCTGCCCCCCGAATTCCTTCCATCCTCTGATCCCTCAGAGTCCTGTCCTCAGCTCCGTATACTTAAGGCACGTGTCTTTTTAAAATAACGAATCAATTAATTTTTGGCTGTGCTGGGTCTTGTGGTTGTGCCTGGGCTTTCTCTAGCTGCTGTGGCTTCTCTCGTTGCGGAGTACGGGCCCTGGGGTGGACGGGCTCTGGGGGTGTAGGCTCAGTCATTTGCGGCACGTGGACCCAGTTGCCCCAAGACCTGTGGGATCTTCCCAGACCAGGGCTCGAACCCAGTCCCCTGCACTGGCAGGAGGATTCTTAGCCATCGGACCACTAGGAAAGTTCCCCCCCCCCTTTTTTTTTAATTGAGCCTTTTTCTTTCTCACAAAATGGCCCTTCTGCCCACCGCCTCCTGGGAGGGCCTGTTGGTGAAAAGGAGTTAAGTAGAGGCTTCTCTTACGTGCTTCTCCACCAGAGTCTGTCTGCAGAGGTTTGTAGGAAGGAGGCCTCCAGCAGGATCCCAGGTGGAGGAGGGAGTGAAGAAGAAGGAGTGGGGGAGATAGAAAAAAAAAAAGGAGGGGGCAAAAGGGAGGGAGGCCAGGAGAGAAGCCCCTCCCAGTGGGATGTGGGTTCCGGAAGGAATCCTGATGACCCCACAGGGAATGGAGGGAACATTTGCATTGTTCTACCCCAGCAATTCAGTGAGAGATCTGATGTCCCTGGAAGGGACAACATGGACCCACCTTGTAGACAGCCTTAAGCCCCTCTCTCAGAGGTCCCCCTTGGCACTCAAGATGAAGCCTGGCCTCCCTGAAGCCCTGCCTGTCCCAGGATGGCCCTGTCTGTGAGGCTGCGCCCTGAGTTGAGTACTGCAGCTAGGGTGACACACACAGAAAAAGCAGAGTCAGGACATGAACGCAGGCTTCTCTGAATCCCAAGGCTGGACCGCACTGGGACCTCCTCTCACTGTTTCCCCACGGTTGCGCGTGTGTGCACTCGGTCATGCCCACCTCTGTGCCACCCCATGGACTGTAGCCCGCCAGGCTCCTCCGCCCATGGAATTCTCCAGGCAAGGATACTGGAGTGGGGTGCCACTTCCTCCTCCAATTTCCCTGTGGTTGGGTCTCCTGTTACTTGGATCCGGTGTCTTTGTCTAACTTACATCCTTGTTTTGCTGGAGCACATCCACCGGTACCTTCCACAGAAGGGGTAATTGGGAGGTGATGTCTCGGTGACTCTGAATTCCTTCTGTACGAGGGTTCTACTCTGCCCAGTCCTCACATTGGCTCCCTCCATGATCCAAAGAGACAAAATCATCTGGCACCAAGCCCAGGCCAGAGCCAGGTGAATTCCAGGAATCACAAGAGGAGGATGAACTCTGGGTCGTCAGCCTGCAGAGGAGCCTGCCGCCTGCATCTGCCCAGGGCTCAGCTTCTCTGACCTTGCCCGGCTTGTTTTCCCAGCCTGCCTGCCTGAGAACGAAGGCCTGGTCTCGTGGTCTGAAACCTCTAAGGGACCATCTGAAAGGGCTCCTGCCTTGGGTACCAGGCTGGGAGGCCCAGCCTCAGCGGCCACAGGCTTTCCCCAAACCCTGATTTTTCTTTTTTGGTGAAAGAGAACACACTTCCTGACCCCATGTAGCCTACTGCCTTCTCCAGACCTGTTTCTATTGGGTATCATAAGGCAGTTGGGAGGGCTTCCCTGATGGCTCAGTGGTAAAGAATCTACCTGCAATGCAGGAGCCGCAGGAGGCTCGAGTTCAGTCCCTGGGTTAGGAAAATCCCCTGGAGGAGGAAGTGGCAACCCACTCCAGTATGCTTGCCTGAAGAATCCCATGGACAGAGGAGCTTGGTGGGCTACAGTTCATAGAGTCGCAAAGAGTCAGATACGACTGAGCAACTTAGTATTCATGCACACAAGGCAGTTCAGGTGGGAAAGGCCCTGAGCTCAGAGTCGGGAGCCAGATTGGAACCTCAAACTACCATAAGCAAATCACTCAGCTCCATTTTACAGATGAGGAAGCAGAAGCTCAGAGATGGAGAAATACTTCCCATGGTCATGTTCAAATGAGAACATATACGAAGGGTTTATATAGTATCTCAATCCCACACAGAGTTTGAGACTGTTAGGACCCTTGGAGGAAATAAAGCCATTCCCGGGGGGCCCGTCTCTTGGTTAATTTGCCAGGTTGCTGAGGTTTTCAGGGTCCATCTTACCTATGTGCAGGTAGAGCCAGAGGGATGCAGAGTTTCCAGGGGCTCATTTTAAAGCAAAAGGGATGAAAGTGTTCAGAGCAGTGGTTCAACCTTGGCTGAACATTAGACTTACCTGGGGAGCTTTAAAAAAAAATCTTGCTGCCTAGGTTGTACCCCAGGACCATTAAATCAGGATCTCTGAAGCGAGGTCCTGCCATCTGTATGGTTTTACGCTCCCAGAGAATTTCAACTGTAGCCAGAGTAGAGGGAAAATCTTGCATCAGAGATTCCTATAAGGGGGTGATTCTCAACCCCAGGCCTTCAGATCCTCCTCTTGGGAGAACCCTGATGCCCGACCTCACCCCAGAGGCCTGGATTGACTTGCTTTGGGGAAAAGTAGCCCAAGTGACTCAGAAATGCAGGCAGATAGAGAAAGTTTGCTCTGACACTGTTCTCATCCTTCTCTGAGTCCACCAGGAATTATAAGGGAGAGGCTGAGAGTGGGTATCTTGTGATCCCTGGAGCTTTGGGATGTAACGTTTGCTTTGCCTGGAGGAGCCAAGGGAAGCCGGTGCTGCCTTTCGACTGCTTGTCCTGCCTCCACAGCTGCTGCGGGCATTTCTTCCCAAACCATTTCTCCCATCGTTGTTCCCATCGGTGCAGCAGACCCTGCAAACCCCAGGGTGACGGAAGGCAGCTTTTCAGTTCAGCTGGAAAACTCCACTGGCAAAGTGGATGGGACCTGGGCTGGAGGGTATTACTTGAAGTGAAGTTGCTCAGTCGTGTCCGACCCTTTGCGACCCGATGGACTGTAGCCCAACAGGCTCCTTGGTCCATGGGATTTTCCAGGCATGAATACTGGAGTGGGTTGCCATTTCTTTCTCCAGGGGATCTTCTCGACCCAGGGATTGAACCCAGGTCTCCCGAATTGTAGGCAGATGCTTTAACCTCAGTCACCAGGGAAGCCTGAACACATACCTGTAGAAGAAACTTAAGGTGGTTCCTGTGCCCACCATAGTCAAGAGGACAGCCTGGGGACTTCCTTGGTGGCTCAGTGCTAAAGAATCCGCCTCCCAGTGCAGGAGACACAGGTTCAACCTCTGATCGGGGAAGATCGCACATCCTGCGGCGCTACTAAGCCCATGAGCCACAACTCTTGAGCCTGTGCCTTAGATCCTGGGAGCCACCAGGACTGAAGCCCACACACCCTGGAACTCATGGTCCCCGGGAGAAGCCACCACAATGAGAAGCCTGCGAGCTGCAACTAGAGAATGGCCCACGCAGCAGCAAAGACCCAGCACAGCTGAAAACACAAATAAATGTTTCAAGAGGTAAGCCCGGAATCTGGTTCACTCAGAGACTACACACAGACTATCCCACCCTTAAGAAGAAACCGCGATGGGGGGATTGTTATTGGAAGTGGCATATGCCTTTTCCCTGGAGAGAAATGAAACAGTCTGAGTTTGTCCTTCTACAGAGAACTTACCCACTGGGACACAGCTTCCTTACTGCCTCACGGTGTACAGAGCACTCTCATGAAGGAGGTATAAACCCAGTCGCTTCCTGGTCCACGGAGGACCGAGGCTGGCCAAAAAGCAGCGGGATATGGCTTTCACTTCCTGACCATCAGGACAATACCCTGTGCTAGCCCTCCTCGTGAGCTGTTGGATTCACTCTGATGCATTAACAGCCTCGGTGCCAGGCATGGTTGAGTTACCAGAATTCCTGAATGAAGACTGCAGTCCTTGCCTTTAGGACCTCCCCCGTGGTGCCCCGTCAGTGGGAACCAGGACCAGGCTGGGCTTAGAGGCGTGTGGATTCTAGGCTGGTGTTTTCACTCATCCTGTCCTTCACCTGGACTTTGGATGGGGGTTTTTCTCACCCCCATATAGGATATTACTAATTATCAATTATCAAATAGGATAATTGCTTTACTTCAACGGGTTTTGTGAGGTTCAAACATGATAATGTGAGTGAATTGGCTTTGAGAAGCATTTCCAAGGCATATAAACACAAGGGGTTACAGGGCGAGGTCCCTCTGGCTCGGCGGTGCTGTGAAGTTGTGTGCACAGCCCACGATCCCCCATGGAATGGGGGACTGCGGAATTCAGTGCCTTTGGAGGCTCAATTTGCTGTGCATGCACAGTGAAGAGAAACGGGGGGTAGGGGGGGCGGCCTTTGCCTTTATGGTAGTCTGGGAACTTGAAACACTCAAACCCATTCTTCCCAAAAAGCTTTTTATAGTCCTTCAGAAGCCGATGTCTGGGCAGATCCACATATCACAGGTATGCGGCTAGACAAGGCTCATTAAGTCATGAGCTAATGCAGGGGCTAATTAAATGCTTTTGACACTTGTTACCATCTGCTGAGGTTGGAGTAAAGTCTGAAAGTTCTGTGAGTTTTATTAAAGCCTTTGAGTCCTCACCACCCCTTTGGGCTGAGGTCCTGTGTGGTTTCCGCCCCAGAAACTAAGCAAACACTATCAGAAGACGGATTCGATCCTTAACTGATTTCCATTTTAAGATACAAGCTTTGGGGATTATTACAAAATTACTTCAGTTAATTAAAAAGGGGAAAAGCTTTGAAGTAATTTACTAGTGTTTATGCATTTGGTCCCAGAGTGGTCTCCATGGATATGCTAACTTCTGGCTTTCCCTGTCACTGACTGCAACAAGGAGAATCTGGGAGATTAATTATTGACACTGATTTTTTTGAGTCATCAGATGAATCCCTCAGTAACTCTGGAGAATCGTGGTCAGATGGGTTCGGAAAACGGATTGAAGAGATGGCCCTCCTTCTTCTCCAGTGAACATGTGAAGAGGCTGCTCCCAAGGTTGAAGGGAGGTGGATATCTCATTATGCCACCTCCCTCTCTCCCTTTTCCCCAGATGCAGCCTAAACCTGCTATTAATTGATTTCATGTTTACACTAGGTTCTAGGAGAAAGGGAAAACTTTCATTCAGAAGGAGGGTCTTGTCACTTCTGGTGGAGTGTCTATGGTTTCCTTAATGATTAGTACAGGCTCTTGACATATACCAGATACAATCCTTTGCCAGATATATGTATCGCACATACTTTCTTTTACTCTGTGGGTTATGCCTCCCTAAAAGCAACCAACACCTGCCAAAAGAGAACCAGGCATTAGAGAGGACTGATAAAGAATATTCATAGGGACTTCCCCGCTGGTGCAGTAGTTAAGAACCCACCTTCCAATGCAGGAGACTCGAGTTCGATCCCTGGTCTGGAAACTAAGATCCCACATGCCGGGGAGCAACTAAGCCCATGTGCCACAACTAGAGAGTTCATGTCCCATGATGAAAGAGCCACGTGATGCAACAAAGATCTCACGTGCCACAGCTAAGATGGGTACAGACACACACACACAAAGACTACTTATAAAGTAGTGTTATCAACACAACGAATCTGGGTCTGATCCACTGCTCTGTCTAACTACCAAGTCACAGGAAATGTGGGGGATGAAGGAACATGGTGAACCAAACCACGGAGGGTAAGGTTGGGCTCACAGGACTCTCTACAGGACAAGTGAGCCTCCTCTTCAATAAATAAGATGCAAGGAAAACGGTTAGATTTAAAGAAACTGAAGAACCATACCAACCAATTACAATATTTGAAGCTCATATGGATTTGAAGCTCATATGGATCCTGATCATAGTTAAGACATTTAGAGACATTTGAACACTGACTGGATATTTGATGTTGAGAATGAACCAGGCTTTTTTCTTTAAAGTGTGATAAAGGTATTGTGCTTTTAAGAATACTTCCCTTTCAGAGAGGCCTACAGAAATACCTATGGAAATACCTATTAAGAATTTGCTTAATATAATCTTATGGGAAAGGAGATTAGTCTATCCTTGCCGCCCCCACCTCCACCACCACCATAGACTGAAGCTGATCTTTTTCTCTCTTTTTTTTTTTTTTGGCCATGCCAGGCAGCATGCAGGACCTTAGTTCTCCAACCAAGGATTGAATCCATGCCCCTGCAGTGGTACAGAACGGAGTTCTAACCACTGGACTGCCAAGAAAGTCCCAGGGGAAAACTGAGACTGAATTTACCAAGGGTTGTTAATTATTAAAGCTAGGTGATGAGTCCATGGAGATTCATTATAGTATCCCTCTGTGTAATCATTTGAAACTTTATACAGTGCAAAGGATTTTTCAGCTAGGGTTTGTTGCAAGTCAGGGTGCCAGATGAAACATCACTAAAATCTTCAAAGCAGCAGGTCCCTCTTCACCCATGATTTGATTTTTTGGCTTCACATGCCACTGACCCTTGAGAACTAACCCCACAGTGCTGTTCCACCATTCATAGTTCCCTTCATTGCATGAGGATGCTGTGAAAGCTTCCTGTTGCCTAGCAATGGCTGGCAGGAAATCAATCCCCCGCTCTGTAACACAGTGGTTGAATATCGATTATCTGGGTGATTTGGAAATTTGACTTTCTGGACGAACACATTTTTTTCCTGGGTAATTGATCAGAACTGTGGCAGGGGTGAGCAACAGATATTCCACAGAGGGGCTGAAATCAGGTAAAAAGACTGGCAAGGAAAGAAAGCGTGGTTGGAGCAGGGGTGGAGAGCAGCCAACTGATGTCAGTGACATCTGAGTCTGCTCTCCAAGACATTCCAGGGGGCCTGCTCTCAATTTCGCACCTCTGCAGCGGGACAGCACCTTGGGAGGCCAGGTTTTTTGAGGGTGGGCCTCTAAGAACACATTCCTTCATGTGTTAGGATGGTCCCTGTGATAGCTGGCTAGTTCAGCTGCTTAACACGTGAAGTTAAGGAGGCCAAGGCCCCAGTCTGGAACCTGACATTGACCAATTGGCTTGACCAGCTGAACCAGCTTTGTTCTACTTATAACTGTATTGATATGTATTAAGGGGTGGCTTTTTGCTGGATATTTAATGGGTCTGACTCCATGTAAGACCCTCACTCCTAGAAAAGCTGCCCTAAGTTCATGGTCTTCTTTGTGGATGATCAGCAATGGTTATTACTGTTGTTCAGTTGCTCAGGCATGCCCTACTCTTTGTGACCCCATGGACTGCAACACACCAGGCTTCCCTGTCCTTCACGATTTCCCAGCATTTGCTCAAACTCACGTACACTGAGTCAGTGATACCATCCAACCATCTTGTCCTCTGTCATTGCCTTCACCTTTTGTTTTCAGTCTTTCCCAGCATCAAGTTCTTTTCCAATGAGTTGGCTCTTCTCATCTTTTCCAATGAGTTGGTGGTCAAAGTATTGGAGCTTCAGCAATGTAGCTGCTGCCAATTTCATCTTCAGAAGACTATGATGGGAAAGGAAGCCTGTCCCCTTAAATTAGTCAATTATTCTTTCTTTCCAACCAGTTGCAAAACTCAGTGGCGTACAACAATAGGCAATCACTTCCCACTTATCTGTCGGTAGATCAGTGGGGGTTGGAGCTGATCTTGTTTGGGCTCAGTGGGAATCAACTCTACCATGTGAATGGGGTCCAGACTCGCTCCATGTACACCTGCCCTCATTGGACTTGGAGTTATTCAGGGCACATTCTAGTCATAGGTGTAGGCAGATGGGCAATAGGGCAAGCCTATTCACACTGACATACTTCAACCTACTGCTTATATTATGTCTGCTAACGTTTCATGGGTCAAAGCAAGTCTCAAGGTCAAGCTCAGTATCAGTGTGGCAGGGAGGTATGCTCTGCCTGTGGTGTACAGCGAATATTTAGTGACCAGTAATTTATCACAGCCTATACCTGAAAGGTGATCTGTACTCTAGCTCGACTAGTCCTGAGAGAGATACTGGTGGGAGGGGAAACACTGAGTGCACATTCCAGTTAGGAACTGCATAGGCAGGGTCTGGCTCTGGCCCACCTGCCCTCTGCAGGTCCCTGAACGTGATAAGAAGTGGGGAAAGGATGCAGGACCCTGGGATCTGCTGGCTACCAGCACAGGGGCTCTGAGAACCCCTGGAGGCTGGGAAGATGTGTCTGCAGCTTTTCCTGAGCTGAGCAGCTTTGCAGAATGAGAAGTTCTCCTGTGTGCGCCTGTTCGTGCATCTCTCCCTCTATTTATAGACTCCTGAGAGGGGCAGGGATAAGTAAGGCCTCCATCATCACCAGGCAAAGAAGGCAAAGGGACTGTCAAGCCTGCCAAAGACGTGTCGAAGATGCAGTCATGTTTGCACAGAAATCCCTGGCGCGCAGTGAAGGCTGGGAAGAGCAAAGCGACTGAAATTGAAACACAGGCTGGCTAGTTACTAAATACAATGTTTTCTGGGAGGTGTTAGCAGCTGTTTCATTCCAGAGCAGCAATATCATGTAACTCTGTCTTAGCAGCAACTACACAGGGCTCTGGCTTGGAACTGACACAGAGTAACCAGAAAGGCAAATGCATCCCTAAACCTACAGGTTCCTAGACTGGTGCAAATAGCAGGTGAGTCCAGAGAGCCCCTGGGTGGTTCCCATGACTGAACCTCAGAGAGTGGGAGATGCCCGCCTTCCTCCTTTCTGGAAGAAAGTGACAATAAATTACCTCAGCCCTGGCACACAGGAGAACTCTTTCTCTGCCTCCTACCTGCCACCATAGTCCCCCCCAACCCCAACCCTTCTTTTAAATACAAGATCAGGGAGAAGATGACAGCATTTCTGGAAATAGTAGGGAAGGCTCCCTGCAGAATGTAACAATGAATTAAATCTTGAAAGATATTTAGGCCAAGAGAAGTGCATAAGAACATTCTGCTAAGGAAAAAGCAGGAGACAAGAAGTCAAAAAATAACAGTATGCTGTCTGTATCAGTCAATAATTGCTGCAATAGTGCTGTGTAACAAACATTCTAAAAAGTAGGTGAGGGTGGGCTGTATTCCATGTACATTCATTCATCTGAGGACCCAGGCACAGCAGCTACCGCAGGAAGCCTTTCTGGCGATTGCGGAAGTGCAGGAGGCAAGCTCCAACGCACCTTTGCCTGCGTCACGGCTGCTGCATCCCACTGATCAACGCAATTCACTTGGTCAAGACCTGCTTTTGGTGGGAAGAACTGCAAATGACGTCATCAAAGGTCTGGGTACAGGGAGGGATGTTGAATTGGGGCCAATACTAATATCTTCCACAGTATCTGAGGGGCATCCACAAACAGTCAAACAATCTGCAGGAGTGTTGCACGCAAGATGGGGTGGGGAGGAGAAAGTATTGAAGAGACAGACAAAGTGGACAACTGGAGCTTTGGGGTGCAGTGCAAGGAGCTTGGGCTTTTTGAGTGGGCAATAGGGGGACCAGTCTTAGCTCCCACTGCTATAGACTGGGGTGTTCAACAGCAGACATTATTTCTTGCAGTTCTGGAAGCTTGGACATCTAAGATAAAGGTGCTGGATGATTCTGTTTCTAGTAAGAGTCCTGGCTTGCAGATGGCCACCTTTTCACTGTGTCTTCACAAGGTGTGTGTGTTGGGGGAACTCTCTGGAGTCACTTCTTTTAAGGGCCCTGTCCCACCATGATCACATCTAATCCCAAGCCCTGCCCTTGTGACCTCATCTAAACCCGAGCACCTTCCCAAAGCTCCATCTCCAAATACCATCGCATCACACTAGGGCCTAGGGCTTCAATCTATGAAGTGGAGAACGGGATGCAATTCAGCCCTAGCAGAGCCTGTGAAGGATTTTGCGCTGCAGGGTAGCATGACCAGGTTTGTGTTTTGAAATGCATTTTTGTTTTGACAGCGCAGGAGAGATCTGA
The DNA here is from genome assembly GCA_006408675.1 of Madoqua kirkii. Taxonomy (NCBI): domain Eukaryota; kingdom Metazoa; phylum Chordata; class Mammalia; order Artiodactyla; family Bovidae; genus Madoqua; species Madoqua kirkii. Next base: position 42,096 of record SJYC01037761.1, read on the forward strand.
AGTGTTAAGACTGCTTGTGGTAGTGTGTGTGTGCATCTCTCCCTCTCTCGGAACACGTTTGAACCATCCTGTGATCATAGGAAAGGATAGGAAGGCAGAGAAGACAATTCTGAGAATCGTGTAGTAGGTGAGGTGATGTGAGCCGCCAGGGCAGACCTCCTGGGCTTCCATCTTGGGGGCTGTGAGCCCAAAATCACCCCCCTTGCTCCCCACCCCGAGACGTCAGGATGAGATGCTGGTCTGAGGAGGAGTAACAAGAATGTGCATTCTAGTGTGAACCTGCCCAGGCATCACAGACGTCTTCCTTGGGAGCCACTGGAAGAGGGGACCATGGGGACCTTCTGTGGTTTATTCACTGCTGGACCCTTGGTGTCTCAAACTGTGCCTGATACCCCATAGGCACCCGGAAAATGAGTGGATGGTTGAGATCTGCCTTTGAGATCAGCATTTGAGTCTGGAATTCAGGGAGAATGCTGGCCTAGAGTCATGATTTGGGGGTCATCCAGATTTAGGTGGTCACTACAACATCTGGGAACAAATACCCTCGCCCCCAGCTCTCCCAGTTTCCCATCCCTCTAGGACACACAGTGCTAAATATATGCTTTTAATTGGGGCATATCTTGCTTTCTAAGTCTTCTTTGGGCTTCCCTGGTGTCTCAGATCGTAAAGAATCTGCCTGCAATACAGGAGACCTGGGTTCAGTCCCTGGGTCAGGAAGATCTCCTGGAGAAGGGAGTAGCAACCCCCTTCAATATTCTTGCCTGGAGAATTCCACAGACAGAGGGATCTGGCAGGTCACAATCCTTAGGATCACAGAGTTGGATATGACTGAACAACTCACATGCACACTCACACACTCAAGCTGAGTTGAGGAATTATTTTCAGACCACCCTGAGTCCTTACAAAGATTCCTTCCAGAATCAATACCCAAGGCCATTTAAATATTCGATACCAAGCCAGCTCCCCCTGCCCCCTGCTCATCTCCCTTGCTCAGCTCCAAATGATGTTTAATTTTTCTATAAATTAACTCCCACAGTGTCACACCACATTACCACACCTTGGAACATTCCTATTTCAATCTGTGAGCAGCTGACATGCCAAGTGATGCCATGATTTTCTCCAGGGATGTTTTCCTGTAATGTAGCTGATTAAAATATAGCTGACTGCAGGAGAAGCGGCCACACTCCAGCCAGCCTCGGGTGAGCCAGCGAAACCCAGAGATAATGAATAATGGTTTGTGGCAAAACTGATGATGCACCTGCTAGAATATTGACCGGGGCTTCGGCTTCAGTTAATCGTGCTAATCTGCTAGGCCGAAGCTCTGTTCCGCTGGAGGCCTGCCTGCTACCTTCGTTTTCTGAAAATGTCCATTTGTCTGAAGTTGGGTTCCTGTTTCTTCCTCCTGTAACCCCATTCAAATGAGATGGCTATTTTTGCTGGCGGCGGCCCGTGGGAGTGTGAATTTGGAATTTGCATGAAAGCTATGAACTCCATCTGCCGGCCTGTGTGCACAACTTCTTCTTGGGGCACGTTCCGTGTGTGCTGGGCACTGGGTGCCGTGCCTTCCAGAAGCACGTTGTCCAGAGGAGGAGACGGATACCCCACCATCATTTCTGTGCCGCCTGTTAAGGGTGTGTATGGGGCTCAGCTTTCTGTCTAGTGTTAGTTGTTCAGTGGTGTCCGACTCATCACGACTCCACGGACTGTAGCCTGCCAGGCGCCTCTGTCCATACGATTCTCCAGACAAGAATACTGGAATGGGTTGCCATTCCTTTCTCCAGGGGATCTTCCTGATCCAGGGATCAAACCTGAGTCTCCTACACGGCAAGCAGACTCTTTACTGTCTGAGTCACCAGCAAGCCCCAAGTCTGTCTAGAAGTTGGTTCAAATCCTGCCTTCACCCCTTGTCTGTAAAGTGGTGAGGGTCTCGTGGCATTAAAGGGGCCACAGAAGTCATGCTGAGTACTGTGCTTGAGATAAAGCGAGCTCCTGTCCAATGAACGGGCCTTGTGGTCACAACCAAGGCCAGTGCAAAGGGCCACCGGGCAAAGAGGAAGGAGGGAGCAGCTCTGGGAAGGTCAGGGCAGCGTCACAGAGGAGGCGACTGGGACTTCAGTTTGTAGGAGGGGAGAGGTCCAAGGAGCTGCTGGTGCAAGCACTTGGCATGGCCAGAGAGGGCGGGTGAGGCCTGTCCTCCAACTTCAGCCAAGGCTGGTGGGCAGGCCTTGCTGTCTGCCAGGTGCAGGGACCTGACTCCCTCAGGGCCCGCTCGGAGCAGCCTCAAAGACAGAGGCGCCATCACCCCGGCAGCCAGGCCTCCACCCTAGCCCTGGAGTCCTGGCCTCCTGCCCTGCGGTGGGTAAGTCTGGGCGCAGTCCTTGTGGCTCCTAGGGGTCCTCAGAGGCTGGACTCTCAGTACATCTTTCACCGGCTTGTCCTTCCCTCCCGCTTTCTGGGATTGCTCCATAACAACCCACCCATGTCCTTGCCTCAGACTGTTCTCAGGGAACCCAGCCAAGGGAGAGGAGCGTACCCTTTGCTGTGCCCCCGCCACCGAGTTGACCCTTCCTCCAGCCGAATCCTGAGAAGAGGAAACGTGGGCACAGTCACCTCCCTGCCCTGGCCACTGACACCAACACTGGGACATAAGGAGGGGGGCGAACCACCTCCAAAGAGAAGCCTGGCTGGGGGCTGGGAGCCTCCAGAGTGGTAACCGGGGTTTCTGCCACTACTGTGGGCCCCCCCCTCTGTCTCACTACAGTCCTCAGGGGGGCTGGGAAGGTAGTGGAGGGGCCTCAGCTCCACTCACCAGAAGCTGCCCACCCTTGCCCAGTCTTGGAACTGCCCATGTGCAGCTAGACTGGCTGACTCGCCCAGTGCAGACTCTGGTTCAGTTTCAAGTGTGTCAGTTGTCAAGTGCCACAGAAACGGTGCGTGACAACTCCACACATCCCAGCATCCCACGTGGAACAGTCGCTTTGGCTCCCGAGGCATCTTCAGCCGGCGGGTGGGGTGGTTCTGGGGCTGTGGGTTGGGCTTGGCCCACTGCAGGCCCTTGCAGGCATCTGCTGTTGGCTGGGCAGAGTGGCCCAGGACGGATACGGCAGGTCCACATCGCTGCCATCCTCCACGGGCCAGCCGGGGCTGGTGCTCACCTTGGTGGTGGGGAGAGGAGGTCCCAGGAAAAAGGGGAGGTTGTGGCTTGGACCTGGAAATGCTACACTTCTGCCCCACTTTTGTGGCCAAAGCAAGTCACATGGTCAGTCCAGATTCAAGGGGTGGGGAATAGTCTTTGTGCTGTCACAGAAGGTGTGGGGAGAGGGGAAGGCGGGAGGATTGGGGTCGTTCTTACAGTCATTCCAGAAGCAGCCTGTTGTCGGGAGAGAACCAGGTCCACACTCCTTTCTGCTCCTTCTCGCTGTGCAGACTTGGACTGGTGCTAAACCTCTTGTCTCAGCCTCATCATCTGCAAAAGGAGATTAAATCCACCAGGAGAATTCTTGTGTATAATAGATTAGAGATGACTCATCTAACCACATTTACTGAGTGTGTACTATGCGCTAAGCATTTTCTAGAAACTGGGGTCATCAGTGAGTTGGATGAAGATGCCTGTCCTCATGGAGTTTACATTCCAGCAGCAGGAGACAGACTGTGAACAAGAGGCAAGATAAGTACGGAAAGAGAATTTAGGAGGAGCTAGGTGTGGTGGGTGGCAAAGTAAGGCAGAGAGGAGGTGGGGGGAGTCTGGCGTGTGTGGGGGTAGGATGCAATCAGAGCAGGCTTCACTGAGGAGGTGACATTTGATCCCAGGTGTCAAGGTGATGAGGAAGTTAGCATTCCAAGCAGAGGGAGCAGTGCAGAGGCCCTGAGGCAGGGGTGTGACTGGTAGGTTTGAAGAAGAGGAAGGAGCAGAGTGAGATGAGGCACTTAGGTGGTGGGGCCAGATGGCGCCAGGCTTGGAAGCTCTGCAAGGACTTTACTCGGTGAAATGGGAGCCCAGGGAGAACCTGGAGCGTCTGACCGCCATGTGTGAGAAGGTCCTTGTGCTTCCCCTTTGGAGAATGCACCATGGGAACGGTACAGCTAAGAACCAAAGAAGCAAGACCAGTTGGGGGCAACATCACAGTCCATGTTGCGGGGGCTGGATGGGAGCAGCAGGGGGAAGTGGGGGAATGATGGTCCTACCCTGGGTCTATTTTTTTTTAATGCTTATGTTTATTTATTTATTTGGCTAGGTCTTAGTTGTGGCATGTGGGACCGAACTCCCCTGACCAGGGATTGAACCTGGGCCTCCTGAGCACAGAGTCTCAGCCACTGAACCACCAAGGAAGTCCCAGCTGGGTCTGTTCTGAAGGCCCCGGGTCCCACCTCCACCGTTTACTGGCTATGCGGCCTTGGTCAAGTCTTTGCCTTTGAAAGAGGAGGGATTAATAATGGCGTCTTCCTCATGGGGTGCCCTGGGGACCAAAGGAGCTGAAGTCTGAAATATCATCTGGTAGATTTCGGGACAAAAGATGATGCTGTGATGCAGGGCAGGCACTGAGGGCCCCATGGGGATGCCCACTGATGCCCTCTTGACCTCTGCTGCCTCCCCCTTTGCCCTGGTACAGAGATCAGGAGGCCCAGAGTCCCTCCCCAGACAGAGTCTCAAGCAGGGGTTCCCGCTTGAGCTCTGCGGTGGACGCCCATCCGTCTTCCCAGCTCCATGTCCTGGGTAATGGCTCAGAGTGAAAGCGCAGCTGCTGAGCTGAGGCTATTTCCCCCGGGGTCTTTGGCAACTATTTATCACCTTCAGAGCCCGGAGGGGTTGGTTCTGCACAGCCTGCTCTGAACTTCCTGACCTCAGGGCGGGTGGGCATACTCCCTCCAGGCTTGGAAGCCCCCCTGCCCTCTCCTCCCCCATCCAGGACAGATAAAGACCCCCAGTGGTCGAGACTCCATCCTGCTGGTTAAAGGCGATTCATTAAATGGACAATCAGATGCGAATTGGCGTGCGTGCTCTCGGTGAGGTGTTTTTTTTTTTTTATATAAGTAAATGGCTAAATCAGGAAAACATCTTTGGGCAGACCATCTGTCTCAATTTGAGCTTTGAAAAATACGGTCACCTAGCAATGTTCCCATGTCAGACTCTAAAAAAACGAAAACCAGGCAGGCAAGCGCACATCGCTGATGCTTTCAAGCGGATTGTCTGCCTCCGCTTCTTGAACCACTGGAGACCTCCTTCCAGCCACAGCAGGCAGAGTCTGGGGCTGCCCAGAGGAGGGGCCAGGTTGGGGAGGGCCTGGGGCTCTTTGCAGAGGGGCATGGAGGAGCAGCCCCACACCTGCCTCTGCGGCCTCAGTTTGTCCACAGCTGGCCGCACCAAGAGAGGCATACACAGCGTTATCCATGTTCTCCTGTTATTTTCGACGTCTCTGGTGCTTGCACTGTGGCCAAACAGGGCTGGCCTTTGGGGGACCCTCATGATGCAGAAATCAGACGTAGCGTCTGGGCATCCTCTAGAGAAGCTGAGACAACTCAGAACTGAAAGATACGGAGGAGTGTGATGGAGACGTGGTGGGTGGCGAGTGGAGGAGTTAAGTTCCAAGTATTGGAGGCACAAAACCATCCGAAGACAGTGCCTTGGTGAGTCCTGGAGTGGGTTGGCTTTTCCTTCTCTGAGGGATCTTTCTGACCCAGGGATCGAACCCAGGTCTTCCGCATTGCAGGCGGATGCTTTACCCTCTGAGCCACCAGGGAAGCCCCATGGAGCTTGGGCTGGACCAAATGCTCTGAAGATTTTTTCACTTCCATAACCTTTTCCTTCTGCACATTATATCATCTGAGTATCAGTGAGGGCCCAAACACCCCAGGTATTAAAATCGGAGCACACTTAATGTAAGGGAGGTTGGGAAAGGCAGTCAGAGTCTGCCCTCTTGCCACCCTGTGTGGTCACAAAGTGGGCCTGGAACAAGTCCTCAGAGAGAAAGCATGTGTCAGGGCATCTCCCTTTGGGAATACATCTGCTCTGGGGCTTGATTGCACTTCTTTGCTTGGTTTAAGTGGGTCTGCCACTGTGGGCAAGGGGTGGGGTCCCTCACCTGCAGCAGGAGAGGGGTGCTTGCTGACTACGGCCCTGCACCAGCTGTAAGGCGAGACCCACCGGCCACGGGGAGCCAACATGCTCTACTTGAAAGAAAAAAAATGTACTCAGCTGCGCTGAGCCTTAGCTGCAGCTTTCAGGATCTAGCTCCTGACCAGGAATCAAAGCTGGGCCCCCTGCATGTGAAGTGCGGAGTCTTAGCCCCTGGACCACCGGAGAAGCCCCAGGGCGGACACCCTCTTGAATCTGCTCTTGCCCTTCTCATCGCGGTGCACCCAGGTTTTTCACAGTGACCCCCAACAGCTGCACACTGGGGCTGCTGCTCTTGGTAGATCCCCCAGCGGTGAGCCCCCTCCCCGGCAGGTTGCAACAGGCACTACGCGCTCCAGAGTTAATGGCTGCACAAATGGCGGAGGAGCTAGGATCTAATGGGGGCAGAGAGGCGACCTTGAAATTGGCCTTGAGAGGAAGTTGCTACCACCTTTAGGGCTGCAGGGACGAAGGCAGATGTGGAGCCACAAGACCTTAGGACTGGGGTCACTGGTGGGGCCACCCGGAGGAGACACATCCCCTGGGAAGGTGTTGCCCCAGGGCAGAGGAAGAAAAAGGAGCTCAGGGGGTACTCCCGCCCTCCCGTTCCCCACTAGTGGACCCTATGGCCTGAAACCAGTCAGAAGCTCACTGGCATGGAAGCCTCAGGAAACAGCCTCAGGGCGCAGACCCCTGGAACTCAGCCATGGGAAGTGAGGAGTGGATCTGCGTATAGATAAGCCCAAGACTGAGTGGGTCACACATACACAGGACAAAACTCAGAAGGCATAGGACGGTTTTCTTCAGCTGCTGTAATGAATTACACACAGCTGGCGTTTCGTATGTATAAGCAAATGGAGCGCATAAACCCACTGTTCTGCTCTTTGCTTTCTTCACTTAGCTGGACCCAGGAAGAAGCGCCTTACTCCTTGCATCCACTGTATGAATTGCTGCCATTTATTTAACGGGTCCTCTGGATTTTATGTTGTTTCCGATATTCTGCTGTTGCACATAACAGTGCAAGAAATATTCATATTCCTGGGTCATATTCTTGGCTGTTGCCTTCCAGTGTATTTATAGGATAAATGCCTGTCGTGGGATTGGTGAGTCAAAGGGCGCCAGTGTGTGATAGATGTCATCTGGTCAGCGGGCTGCTCTCCTGGAGGTTTTCCCTTTAACGTGCCTGTGAACAAAGTACAAGGGACCTGCTTCCCCACGGCCTGGCTCACTGACACGGGCTGCCATCAACCCTGTTCTTGCTGGTATGATGGGTAAAAAACAGTATCTTGGTATAGCTTTCTTTTTTACATCTGAGGTGAAAGTCACATAACCAAAAATTAGCCATTAGAAAAAAAAGACTTCAGGGACTTCCCTGATAGTCCAGTGGTTTGAACTTAGCACTACCGTGGCAAGGGGCAGGGGTGTGATCTCTGGTCAGGGAACTAAGATCCCACATGCCCCAGCCAGAAAGCAAAAAAGTAATAAAAATATTTGCAAAAGACTTTATTGTGTAGAGCGGTTAGTTTTAGGTTCACAGCAAAACCGAGCAGAAGGTCTAGAGATTTCCCATAAACCCCTTGCCTCAGCTCATGTACCGCCTCCCGCTTATCAACCCCTTCCATCAGGGCGGCTCATTGATTTCAACAAATGAACTTTGACACACCGTCATCACCCAGAATCCATTGCCTGCATTAGGGTTCATCTCGGTGCTGTACATTCTATAGATTTTTAAAAAATTACTTACTTAGCTGCACTGAGCCTTAACTGCAGCACCTGGGATCTTAGTTGTAGCATGCAGGATCTTAGTTACCCACCCAGGGATCAAACCCATTTCCCCTGCATTGCACGGTGGATTCCCAACCACTGGACCACCAGGGAAGTCCCTGGATAAATGTTTACAGACACTTACCCATCATAGCTATTGCAGAGATCTTAAAATAGCATTTACACTTATCACTATTATATAATGACAGTGGTTATTAGGACTTCCACTGGGTCATGCTTTAATGTGCTGGTATAAAGCTACATGGCTTTCTATATTTTTTTTTAAGAAAGAAATATTTTGACAACTAGATTTCAGTACAGTTGGAAGTTGCCTAATCCATGGGGCGTTGGTAGTAAATAGTTCATTTCTGTAATACTATCCCTCAGCATGGGCATTCCTGGTGGCTTAGATGGTAAAGAATCCACCTGCGGTGCGGGAGACCTGAGTTTGATCCCTGGGTTGGGAAGAAGATCCCCTGGAGGAGGGCATGGCAACCCACTCCAGTATTCTTGCCTGGAGAATCCCCATGGACAGAAGAGCCTGGTGGACTACAGTCCATGGGGTCACAAAGAATTGGGCATGACTGAGCGATTAAGCACTCATCCCTCCATATGGGTCCAGATGCCCAGATCCCTACCACCCCTCCTCTCCCTCTGTGGGCATGGTGCCCGAGAAACTCAATTCACCTTCCACCACCCCCACTTCTTCCTACTCCATTTTCCCTTTACCTTCTCCCCTTGCCTACCAGGAAACTCGTACTCATCCTTCAAAATCCAGCTTGTGTATGGCTATGCCCCCAGTGTTGGGCATTCCCATGACTCCTCTGTGGACACGTCATCTGACAGCTACAGAATAAATGTTATAAATGGACAGAGATGGGTGAAGAGTGAATTAACACAATACAGCCTGCAGTAGGCAAATAGCCTGCTCTTCCTTTCCCCCAAATAAACACACTCTTTGATTCATGTCTCTCATTTGGAATTTGGGGGCAATAAGAGAAGGCTAGACAGGTGTTTCCTGCAGCACTGTCCATAATAAATGACTTCGCCTTTCTAGTCTCCTCTTATAAAATCAGAGTCATAAGCCTTCGTACAGAGGTGGTATAAGGATTAAAAGGGACAGTGTGTGCAGAGTGCCTGGCACCTAACAGGTGCTCAATAAACGAGGGTTGTTATTAATCCTGCAAGACAGCAAGAAGTCACTGGCAAAAAGGTGAAATAAATGAGTTACGCGAGAGTTCACAGGAGAGGGACCACACCTCCAGTGGAGGGATCGGATGAGATGGGAATAGACATCTGGACCTGGGAGGTGCCTGGTGGAAATGGCAAGGCTGTTTCACCTGCAAGCACTCTGCAGGGTTTCGGCTGGTGCCTAGGGTACCACCGTGGAATCAGCATTAGATTTCCATCCTCCTTAAGGGTTTCAATCCTACATGATGGAGATGCTGATTGCAAATTGTCTCTTCCCTTTCATTTCAGCAAGAAATTTGACTAGGCAAATTCTATTTTGTTATGTTGCTGTGCGTGTTTTAAAAGTTTTTGAAGAATCGTCCAACAATCTGTAATTCAGTCTTTTCCACGAGTGAGACGGGGCTTGACCCCAGTTAGTCTAAATTAGAGTGGGTTTTGGAAGATGGAAGCCAGCAATCACCTACGGGGGACCACCTGCCATCCCTGTTCTCTCCTTGGAGATTATCTGGGGAGCGTGTGGGGTGATGTCAACCTCTTCCCAGGTGCAGTTCCTACATGATGGAGATGCTGATTGCAAATGGTCTCTTCCCTTTCATTTCAGCAAGAAATTTGACTAGGCAAATTCTATTTTGTTATGTTGCTGTGCGTGTTTTAAAAGTTTTTGAAGAATCGTCCAACAATCTGTAATTCAGTCTTTTCCCCAAGTGAGACGGGGCTTGACCCCAGTTAGTCTAAATTAGAGTGGGTTTTGGAAGATGGAAGCCAGCAATCACCTACGGGGGACCACCTGCCATCCCTGTTCTCTCCTTGGAGATTATCTGGGGAGCGTGTGGGGTGATGTCAACCTCTTCCCAGGTGCAGCCCTTGTGCAAAGCACCAGTTTCTCCAGATAAGTGGCTGTTCCTATGGCTTAATTATGTCTTCACACTTCTACAAACTTTTGCCGGCCATGATTCCAGGTACAGAATTGTAAAAGTGTTGGGGGTTTGGCCCACGCTTCCTGGGTGGGTGGGCTGTGACTGGATCCATCCTTTGTGTGAGAGTCCCTTCCCTAATCGCCCCTCCTTGCCCACTGTCTCCCTCTGCATTTCCGACCTCCCTGCAACCCCTGCCTCCCTCCCTTGCTCCAGGGGCTGGAAGCTGCAGCAATCCTGAGGCTCACTGGGAAGAGGAACGTGGTACCTGAGCGCACCATTCAGCAGCCTGCTTCTAGTCCTGGCTGCTGCCCCATGCCTGAGTTTCCCTATCTGTAAAATGGAGACAAGGTGGTTGTTAAGTATTTCATGAATTAAAAATTACAGTTCTGGGACTTCCCTGGCAGTCCAGTGGTTAAGACTCCACGCTTCCAATGCCAGCAGTGCGGGCTCGATCCCTGGTCAGGGAACTAAGATCTCACGTGCTGCGCAATGCAGCCAAAAAACCCCCCAAAATTATAAATTTCTAGAAGCCGTGTCCTGCCCAGAGGAAGCTCTCCCTGCATGTTTGTTAAATCACATCCATCCATTCATTCATTCGTCTCTTATGACCCTATTCTTTTATTGCTATAACTTTTTCTCTTACTGTTATTGTTGTTATTGTCATTCACTCACCAAGTGGTGTCCAACTCTTCACGACCCCATGGACTGCAGCACCCCAGACTTTCTTGCCCTTCACAGATAGTCCTTCCCAGAGCTTGCTCAAACTCATGTCCATTGAGTCAATGATGCCATCCAACTATCTCGTCCTCTGTTGCCTCCTTCTCCTCTTGTCCTCAATCTTTCCCAGCATCAGAGTCTTTTCCAATGAGTCAGCTCTTGGCATCAACTGGCCAAAGTATTGGAGCTTCAGCTTCAGCATCAGTTCTTCTGATGAATATTCAGGGTTGATTTACTTCAGGACTGACTGGTTTGATCTCCTTGCTGTTCAAGGGACTCTCAAGAGTCTTCTCCAACACAATTCAAAAGCATCAATTTGGCGCTCAGCCTTCTTTATGGTCCAGCTCTCACATCTGTACATGATTATTATTATTGCTATCATATATTAGCCAGAGCTAATTACAGGGACCTTACTTGGAAACAGAATTTTTGCAGATGTAATTAAGTTTCAGACAAGGCTCACTTGGATTAAAGTGGACCTGAATTCAATACGACTGGTGTCTTTATTTACTTATTTTTCTTTTTAAAAAAGAACTCCTGCTACTTATTTCAGCTTCCAGCTGTGCCAGGCAGCTTGTGGGACTAGGGATTAGTTCTCTGACCAGGGATTGAACCTGTGTCCCCCTCACCAGTGAAAGAGCGGGGTTCTAACCACTGGACCACCAGGGAATTCCCCTTTATGACTGACATGTTTATAACAAGAGATACAGACTGACAAGGGAAGAAGGCCCTGTGACAACTGAATCAGAAATCACAGTGACGCTGCCACCAGGCGAGGATGCCAGAGGTTGCCTATGTTAAAATAAATATATTGTTTGGGGAGGGTAGATGGAATAAAGAAAATGTTTTATTTATTTTTAAAAGGTTATTCATAAAAAATAAAAGTTTAAAATAACTACAATTTAGTGTTCTCCATTATGAATGTTCTGCTAAATGGCATCACCTATTCAATATTTGAGGTAGAATTCTGTTTTAGAGTTTCAGAGTGATATTTGGTTCACTCTAAATTATTTTTCATCCCTTTATTCAGTATTAGATTAAAACATCCAGTAACATTCTTCATCTGTTCTTTAAGCCTGGCATTTTATGTAAGTTTGCTATTTCCCCCAAACATTGTTGTGAATTGAAAAAGCATGTAATCTTTAGCAAGATTAAACAAGTAAAGAATATAGATAGTTTTAGGAACCATAAATTGAATTGCCTCCACATATTCATTCAACATTGCGTGGCCAGTGAAAAATAATATTTCTGATGGATTTGGTAGTCCCTTGGCTCTATAAAGTCTGTAGGGGTCCAAATACTGCCAAACTGGAGAGAAGCAAATCAGCCGAGGATTTGAGGTATAGAAAGAAGTCCCAGGCTCATAGATTAGGAATTTAAGGGTAAGCTTATTTAACAACTTAAACTGTATTGCCTTACAACTAAATTAGATAGAAATTCAGTCATTAAAAAAAAATTAACGTTAGTATGTTATATGGGACTATGCTACTATACCATTAGTTAGATATCTCTTTAAGTAATTCATAAGTAGAGTCAATAGACCAGAGGAGCTATGTACAGTATAGTATAAGCAAACAACACTCCCACCCACCTGCCCACTTACACATTCACACAAAAGCAGTACTCAGCTGGGTGAAGACTTTTTCTCTCTAGTTTGAAATGTAATTCCTTGTATGGAGTGCCATCTGGTAAATGGAGTTGCCCTCAGTTATCCCCAAGACCACAATAAATATGCAACGTGTACACATAATAAAAAAGGAAACCTCAGTTTTATTACGTGGCTTTTAAGATGTAAAATAAATGGATTAAACAGTTGCTTTGCAAAATACCTCGTTGTGAATATTTCAGTTTTCTTACACTATGATTTAATCATTGTTGGATTCTAAATTCAGAGAAAAGACATGGATTCCCTAAATTCATACATTTTACTAATATACTAGTGTCCAACATCCCAGGTGTGGAATGCTTAGGGTTTATAAGTTTGGGGGCACTCCCAGATTTAACAAAGCAGCCAACAGCTGGAAATACATAAAAGCTGGCCTCTAAGCACAAGGTGATGAGTGTTAGTTAACTAGGCCCCCTAGATTCAAAGAATGGCCCCTTGTGGCTCAGAAAACAAAACTGAAAATACAACATCATAGAGTTCAGTTTTAGCTCAGATTTCCTGGTGTTCTCAATGCCTATCTTCTCTTTACTCCCCAAAGACAAGGAACAGCTCTAATCATATGACTATCCTTTGATTTTAGAAGAATTTTTTAAATCTGCTGTACTATTGCTTTATAGACCTTAATGAACTTCACAAAGAAAAGTGATGTATGACACATTTCTAGAGGAAAAAAAAATAACACTGCTCTTTTACACACTTGACAGTTCCTACCTGTGACGATGTTATTGTCATTTTTCAGGATGTTGCCTTGTGGTTGGTCTTACCACAAATTTGGCAACAGATTTCCTGGGAGGGTGGCAAAAATCAGGGTGAGAGTTGAGTGTATGATTTGATTGAATAATCATTAATCATTTTAGTGGTTAAGCAATGTTGAATCAATTTAAAGCACCTTGCATTACATCTATAATGTATCATTAAGTCCTGCCAGTCATTTAAAAAAATGTAATAGACAAAAACTTGCCACTTTCTCAGTATATGTGGATTGTATCACATTCCATAGTAGACAGGTGTTTTGTTAAAAATATACCTAATTTTAAAAGTTTATCTCATGACAAATTGTTCTGTGTGTGTGTCTGTCCTGTGTGCCTGACATATTCTCCAAACAATGAGCTGGAGAGCTGTCTTCTGTCATAGCTATTTTATGTTCGAAAGATAAAGTAACTGGAGTCCTGTTACACTTGTTCCAACAATATAAAATACTAATAGAAAGTGGGAGGCTTTCAAAGTATCAATAAATGTCACCAATATACAGATTATTTTTTAGTATTCTATTTTTCTTACATCTTTAACAGTCATTGTTTACTCTACCCTTCTGTTTGAGCTTATAATCACATTTAAATGACGTCTTAGACTAGATCAACATTATCTAATAGAACTTTCTGCATTGATGGAAATATTCTATATCTGCATTGTTCGTGATGGGAGCCACAAAATTTGACTGCTAAGCATTTGAAACATAGCTAATGCAACTTTGAAAGTTTAGTATTGATTTTACTTCATATAAGTTTTTACATAGCAACATACGGTTTTGCCACCAATGCTGACAGCACAGGGTAAGGTAAGGTTTTTATGTGGCCATTGTATCCTGTCTTGGAGAAATTTTCAAATAAATATGCCATCATGCCTACTTTTATCATGTTGTTTTCTGATTCTGCTTCCCTTATTTATAAATGTTTTCTATCTGGTCCAAAGTTTTAGTTGCACAAGTACTCAGTGTTAGACTGAGTACTTTAGACATTAGTACTGAGTTGGAGTACTGAGACTTTAGTACATTAGACATACCTTTAAATTTGTTTTCTGAAAAGCAATTACCAAATAATCATTTTCTATCCCTTAGAACATATACTCCTTTTTCATTAAGAACTACTGGTAAAGATATCTGTGTCTTAGCCTGTTTGAGTTGCTATATAAAGACTGGGTGGTTGATAGAGCAGACATTTATTTCCCACGTGCTGGAGGCTGGAATTTCAAGATCAGGGCACCAGCAGATTGGTGTCTAGTGAAGGCCTGCTTTCTGGTCCACAGATGGTGCCTCTGTGTGTCCTCACATGGTGGAAGGGGAAGGGGAGCTCTTTTGTACCTTGATAAAGATACTAATCCCATTCCCAAAGCACCTCCCAAAGACTTTGCCTCCTAATACTATCATTTTGGGGGTTATAATTTCCATATTTGAATTTGAGGGAGGAGCAAAAACATTCAGATAGTAGCACTTTGAATATAAGTGAAGGCAAATTGATATATTGATCAATATTTTATGTACATGTTCTATATTATTGAAAGGAAATCAATACAACTCATAATGAAATTTACAATATTTCCTATACTATAGGTAGTCAACACGACTATCAGTGGTGAGGCCTACATTTGAAAAATTATCACTTAGAAGGTGGAACATATAAGAGAGGGGAAGAATGAGAAGATATGGCTGTATGGGAAAGATAAGCTATCTCAAAGATTACACAGGAACTTTTTTCTTATGGGGAAAGATCAGAATTGTATAAAAGTATAATGACCATTAAGTAGAATAGTCAAATTTTAAAGCTAGGAAGAAGGTTGCCAATCTTTCAATCTGGATCTCTGTCTCTGTGGTATACTATTTGATGGCAATGACTTGATATCTAGACAGCTATGGCTTAGAATCACATGTTATTAGCAGTTTAACTAATGCAAGTTACTTATCATCTCTAAATCTCAGTTTTTTAATATGTAAATCAGAGATAGTAGTAACAAATACATCTTACATAGCTTCTGTACAGAGGTAGGTGGGTGAGATAATACATATGAAATGTTGAGCAAAGTACTGCTACATAGTGTCCCATTTTAGTGGTAAGGAAGCTGAGTTTTAGGGAGATTAATTAACTTTCTTAATTAGTAACTCTAGGGAAATTAAAATGGATGAAATCTTGTTCAGGCTTCAAAAGCAGGAGAGCAGGCCTCTGACCTTGCTTCTGACCTGCTTGGACACTGCCCTACTCCATGCCTGCCCATAAGCACAGCTAGTCAGGTGGCACTTTAGATAAGAAAAGGAGTGAGTCAGAATTCTTGAGCCCTGGAGGTCTGGCCAACCTTGCCTGGAGTTTAACAAAATCCCATGACTCACAAGAAAAAACAAAGAGCACTGTACAAATGTTAAACTAAAAGAAGAACTGCATTTTTGCATGCACACTGATGTTGATATCAGTGTGCAGTTTAGGATTATAAGCTAGAACCACCCCCAAACTGCAATTTGAAGTTTCACCCGTGCAGCGGATGCACTGCATGGGACCTTTTCCCCACTGAGACTCCAGACTGCTGTTACTTGAGACTTCCCAGCATGCTGTTCAAGGTTGGATGCAGACTGGTCCAATTTGGTGATGTATGTGCTGTTACTCTTCTCTACTCTTTTTAAGTTAAATAATCCTCTATTAAATATTGAAATTGCGTGTAACAAGTGGTTTATTTTGTTCATGAATCCTTTGAATCTGAACCAAAAGTAAAACTTTTGGCAAAACACAAATTATCACTGTGAGCAGGATTTGTGAAACAAAATGCCACTCTAATAGGAAAGAGGCTAAAATTAATGAAGTTTTCATTCCCAGATGGGAAGATTTCCCTCAGTGCTCATTGACTACTGAATTGGGGCCCCCCACTGACTGTGTGAAAATTGGGACTCTGAATTAAAGCGGGCCGAACATTTTGAAGTTATTGTATGCTTGGGGTGTGCATCAATTTAGAAAGGACAAGAATGTATCTCTTAGTCTACTGTAAGGTACACGAAACCAAATTAAAATTGGTTGAAGAGAAGTCACAATTGCAGAAATAATTATGTGATTTGCTAAGACAATTGTCCACGTCAAAATTATATTTTAGCTGACCTAGTCTCCAGATTTCAGTTGGCAGCTGAAAAAGCTGTCATAAAATTTATGGAAGCTAAATATCAAAACTGGCACAGTGAGGTTAACATAAAAGAAAGTTCAGCTGGTAACATCTAAAGCAGGGGTAGGTTGGTACCCTATGCTTGGGATGGGAGAGTAATCCTTCCAAAATTCAAGGATCCACCCAGACTATAAAGTTTTGGGAAATATAATGGGCTAAAGAACATAGAAATGTAAAGGGCAATTGGTTTCTGGCAATAGCATATTCCATATTTGGGCCAGATAGTGAACCCACTTTACAAAGTAACTTGCTGTGAAGAAACTTTAAAGGAAAGAAAAGGTAAATGAGAGAAGAGGTGTAGGAATAATTATGCTTTATGAATTTCTACCTAAAATAGTTTCTCCAGGTTTTGATGATCTGCATTTCTAGAGTTGTACTAAATTAAGTTAAATGATGGAAGTTTAAATAATTAGGCCATTTTCAAATAAAATAAGATCCTGAAACAATAATTACTGAACACTGGCTTTTTTTTTTAAACAGAGAAACAAAACACTTAGAACTATTACTGGATATGCTTGGTATCATCCTGAGATATTCTTTATAAGAAAGCAAAAAAGTTTTAGAAATTAACACTGGTGTTTATGTTCACCAATAGAGGAATGCTAATATAAAGGAGAGTTTACAGTTGCTTAAGGAAAGTAGATGTGTGTTTTCAGTAAATAAGTCATGAGGAATGGAACTGCATTTTATTAAGGCACAAGAAAGTAGATCTGACTTACGTGTGTCTGTTTCTGAATGAAACAATAAAGTGATGAATATAGAATGATAAGAAGGGTTTGTGAAAAGTGGATCCTGAGAAAAGAGTTCTATGCATGGTACAAGTTTTCTGGGGATGTTGAACTGCCTTTGACAACAGATATTAACTTTCTTTACCTCCTAAGTGATATGTTCTGTATTAGCTTCTTAAATCTTTATTGTTACTTTGTCTAAGTGAATAGCATTGTTTCATAGTGACCTATGATCTCATCTGACAGTGTTCTAAACCCTTTGACTCATTTTGACAGAATTTTCTATAATCAAATTCCAATGAACTTCTTTTGACCTCGAGTTAACTTTGTGGTGCCTCAGAGGTCCCTTGAAACATCCTAAAGAAAGATATTCACTAATTAGGTTCATTTGGTATGCTAAAGTTACATGGGAAATACTGTCAAATAAGTCATAAATCTTCTCAATAAGGTTATATTGTATGGTAAATGTTACTAATACAGATATTCTAGAAATTATATAGAATTCATAAAGTTCTGATAAGTCCTGGTAAAATGTTGTCAGTCATAATTCTAGTTATTACATTAAACTGTTACATGTCACCTCAGTGACCAAGTTACTTTGTCACATGGATATAATCAGGCTTTAAATGTACCTTCTTAAGCCTTTTGTCATCAGCAGCTATAGTTTCACTCTGATGCCTTTGCAAAAAAAAAAAAAAATTACTATCACCTCTTCAAAATTTACAGAAAGGACCTTCTAAATCTAAGATAATTAAGGTTACCTAGATAAACAAATTTGTTATTAACAATAAGCTGGTATCTGACTGGAATTAGCTTTTCTCTCTGGGTTAAGAGAACAGTTTTCTTGATACTCTTTGATAAAAGTTGAAGCAAGATCCTGTATGACCTACCTCCTAGAGTAATGGAAATAAAAGCAAAAATAAACAAAAGGGACCTAGTTAAACTTAAAAGCTTTTGCACAGCCAAGGAAACCATAAACAAGATGAAAAGACAACCCCCAGAATGGGCTACGATACTTCAAAATGAAGAAACTGACAAAAGATTAATCTCCAAAATATACAAGCAGCTCAAGCAGCTCAATATCAGAAAAATAAATGACCAAATTAAAAAACAAAAACAAAAAAACAGGTAGAAGACTGAAACAGACCTTTCCCCAAAGACATACAGATGGCCAATAAACACATGAAAAAAGGCCCAACATCACTATCAGAGAAATGCAAATAAAAATAACAATGAGATATCACCTCACACCAGTCAGAATTGCCATCATCAAAAAGTCTACAAGCAAGAAACGCTGGAGAGGATGTGGAGAAAAGGGAACCCTCTCACATAGTTGGTGGGAATCTAAACTGACACAGCCACTGTGGAGAACAGTATGGAGATTTCTTTACAAACTAAGAATAAAGTTACCGTGATGAAGTGAAGTGAAGTGTTAGTCACCCAGTCATGTCTGACTTTTTGTGAACCCCTGGACAATATTCTGCCAGGCTCTTTTGTGCATGGGATTTCCTAAGTAGGACTACTAGAGTGGGTAGCCATTCCCTTATCCAAGGGATCTTCCCGACCTAGGGATCCAATCTGGGTCTCTCTTGCATTACAGACAGATTCTTTAACATCCGAGCCATCAGGTAAGTCTAAAGCTACCATCAGTTCAGTTCAGTCGCTCAGTCGTGTCCGACTCTTTGTGATCCCATGAATCGCAGAACCCAGGCCTCCTTGTCTATCACCAGTTAGGGGGGGCCAGGAGGCGCTCCTCTGGGTGCTGGCAGAAGTGGCTCGTTCCCTCTGACTACGGACAGAGTCTCTGCCCTCCAGACACCACTGGCCCAAGTTCAGTCTCGGGGCCCATTGGAGATGAGGCTGCTGATTCTGAAAGAGGGCTCAGTGAGAACTGTAGATCTGGGAGCCACCTACACAGGTGGAAGACAGGATTCTGCACCCCGGAGGGCCTCCGTTTCTGGGGAAATAATTTCTGTTCTGAGATCCAGGAAAAATGGAGCCATCTCAGATCTTTTTCGGCCCATGTCGCTCCTACCCTTGGGTACCCCTTTCCATGCGTTTTCATTAACAAATGTAGGAACTTAATCAGTGCTGATTTCAACATGATTTAAAGCGCGCCATGCATGCATGCTAAGTCACTTCAGTCGTGTCCTACTCTTTATGCCCCCATGGACTGTAGGCTGCCAGGCTCTTCTGTCCGTGGGATTCTCCAGGCAAGAATACTGGAGGGCGTTGCCAGGCCTTCCTCCAGGGGATCTTCCCGACCCAGGGGTCGAACCTGCATCTCTTATGTCTCCTGCGTTGGCAGGCAGGTTCTTTACCACTGAGCCACCAGTGAGCTCTTTAAAGCTCTCCAGATTTTGCAGTTTTGGCTGATGTGCGTTTGTATATGTTAAACATTAGTGAGATCAGTAGATATACTGGCACGTCAATAAAGCAGAACTGACGTTATTTTATCTAAATTCCTGTCTCTGGACTCGCTCTGCATGTATTGATTTTTGATCTCTGTGCCTCCTTCCAAAATGCTAAAAATCCAAGGATTTGGTTAGCTGTAGCCCAGGTTTGGGGGGAACGCTTTTATTCAGAGGCCTTTCTGAGGCCATTGCCTGGAACACCGACTCTGGAAGAATATCCTTAATGTCAGTAGGACATGAAGTGCCCCAGGCTAAGGCTGGCCTGGGTCTGCGTTAACCAGTTAGTGCCCAGAAAATAATTTTGATGAGAAATGGCACATCGGCTTTCCAGACAAACATCAGCATACGATGGCTTCATAACACAAAGCACTCTGGATTAATTAGCGCACGTTTTCACAGTTACTTCTGCATGATGAGACACCTCAGCTTGTTCAGATGGAGCCTGCCCCAGCCCATCACCTTACCTCTGGGCACTTGAAGACCAGTCAGTGGTAGGTAGGATATAATTAACAGGGACCAAGGAGATTTCTGGGCCCTCCACCGCTGGAGCACTGGGCGGGGGGGGGTGCCCTCTCCCCACATCAAGGAGTAAAAGCCACGGCTAGGACAGGACA
Organism: Madoqua kirkii; assembly: GCA_006408675.1. Lineage (NCBI taxonomy): Eukaryota > Metazoa > Chordata > Mammalia > Artiodactyla > Bovidae > Madoqua > Madoqua kirkii. The sequence goes on from SJYC01037761.1 coordinate 62,134, forward strand.
GACCCTAGACAAGTGTCTAAATGCCACTGTTGGTGGGGTACATAAGTGTGGCCCCAAAGAGGGAGCCTGGGGCTAGGAGGAACCATATAAAGGTCAGAAAAGGTCTTTGGGGGTTTTCTTAGCAACCTGATAACCCAGCTGCAGAAAAGACCAGCGCTTCCCAGGTGGTGCTAGTGGTAAAGAATCTGCCTGCCAATGTAGGAGAGACTCAAGAGATGATGGTTCAATCCCTGGGTCATGAAGATCTCCTTGAGAAGGAAGTTGCAACCCACTCTGGTATTCTTGCTTGGAGAATTCCATAGACAGAGGAATTCAGGTGGGCTACAGTTCATGGGGTTGTAAAGGGTCGGACACCACTGAGCAACTAAGCCCAGAAAAGACCAGATCTGGAGAATCTGATGACATGGATCCCTTGATGCAAACATCAGCTCCCTGGCTTCTGGATGGTTCAGTCTCCCATGGCCAGTGCCTCCCCTCAATCTAGATCAGTCCAGCCCCAACCTGGTCACCTTCCCAGGCCAGCTTCACAGAAGGACCCTGTGCTGGGTTAGATGCTTCACAGTCACCAACTTGAAACCCTTCATATTTTTTGAATGAGCAGCCCTGCAGTTTTATTTTGCACAGGGGGCCAGAAACGAGGTAGCTGGCCCTGCTCCTGCCATATCAGAGTTTTCTGCTTTCTTATCTGTCTCTGCTTCAGAACTGTGTTGCTGTTGGTTAGCCTGTAAGTCGTGGCCAACTCTTTGCGACCCCATGGACTGTAGCCCACCAGGTGCCTCTGTCCATTGGATTTTCCAGGCAAGAATACTGATAGGAGTTGCCATTTCCTTCTCCAGAGCTTCTTCCCAACCCAGGGATCGAAGCTGCATCTCCTGTGCCTCCTGCATTGCAGGTGGATTCTTTACCACTGAGCTACAAGGGGAGCCCCACTTCTGGACTACAGACACATAACCCTCTCGGGCTGTTTGACTGACACCTGAGGAGCTTCCCAGGTGGTGCCTTCCTGCCTGCCAATGCAGGAGATGTAGGTTTGATCCCTGGGTTGGGAAGATTCCCTGGAGGAGGGCATGACCACCCACACCAGTATTCTTGCCTGGAGAGTCCCATGGACAGAGGAGCCTGATTGGTTACAGTCCACAGGGTTGCAAAGAGTCAGACACAATTGAAGCCACTTGGCACGCGTGCATGAGTCCCCAGAAAGAGCCTGCTCACAGATGGACTTATTAGGGTGGTCAGAAGGATAAGGTTTTAAGCAGTAGAGCATGGGCAGTAGAGACTGGTCATGTGGACTCCAAGCCAGCGCTCACCCCCTCACCAGATTCAGGTCCCTAGGAGAACTCCAACTTTGACTCCTGGTCAGCACCTCTCTCAGTGGCTGCTGGCAGGTGGCACAACCTGTTTGCTGGTCTGGTGGGGCTGTACTTCATGCACTGCCAGTGAGTCTCTGCTTCTGAATCTTACTCCTGGGGAAGAACTTAACAGCTGGGTTGGTATTTAAATATCCTAAAATCGCTACTAAGAGTTTAGTCTAGGGTAGAACCTTAAGCTTGCAAATGAAATGTGTCTTTGCTCATGTAGAGAGCTTGGCAGAAAAACATTTGGGGAGCAAACTAGGCTGGGCATGTGGGCAAGAAATGGAGCTGATCCAAACGGAGGGGGTGGCTGAGGGAGCCCTCTTTGGTAGGTGAGGGTAGTCTTTTCAAAGAGGTAAAGTCAACTAACCTGTGTCTGCTGGGCCTTAGGTGCCAGGTGCTGACAATAAGGTACACACAAGAATAAATTCTTAATTTTGGCACTTTAATTTCATCCTTTCCTCCCGAAGCTCCAGACTGAGCAGCTGTTTAGCAGGAAAAGAAATTCAAAGCAGGGCAATAAAGAAGATTAGGTGACGAGAGCAGCCAGTGGTGTGGAACTGTATTAACCATGTTTTAGCTTTTGTTAACTCAGTGTCTTGACATGCAGATGCTGGATCTGCCTTGCTCCGGACACCTCGATGATACGCCCCGGGCATCTTGCCTTGGCTTCCTGCTCCATCACTAGCTTCCACCCCAGCCCCCTTCTTACTCTCCACCCTGCACCTCCCCCTAACTCAGAGGGAGTCCTCCTCCCTGGGGGCCACGCTTTTCCAATTCAATCCACAAGTCCACATCTCAACCACATCCTTGGCAGACTCACACTCCTGAACCTAATCACCCCAGCGCCAGCCTCTATGCCCAGAGCTGGCTGAAATTATGCAAAATAGCCAATCCCAGGCCCGCTCACCCTCCCTCAGCTCTTTCTTTCCAAGGAAACCACAATAAAAGCTCCTGCTCACAGCTCCTCCTCTCCCCCTGCCTCCCGACAGCTGCTTATGCTTCCCCACGTGGCTCCCCGTGGAATGGTATGTATCCCCTCTCTTGGAAACTATGAGTAATTAGCTATCTTTTTGGTGGGAGACATCTCCTGATCTTTTGTACCATACCTCAAATTTTCTATTCATGCACCCTATTTTAAAACACTAACAAACATCCAGACTTCTTGCAAACATCCAGGCTTCTTGCCCATTTCCAAGATAGGCAGAAAAATTCAACAAATGTTTCTCTCTTCACTCACTCATCCATCCATCCATCCATCCATCCATCTGTACATATATCCGTCCATTGTCTATTGAGTAATTTGGTGGTTTTAAAACACCTGCCAAAGGGGAACTTATCTATTTACTTTATTACATTGTCTTTTAGGAGCTTTCAGTTTTACTGTAGTGAATTCTTAATTATCTTATTCAGTATAATTTTTGCTTTGGGGCTCTTAAGAAGCCCTTCTCTATCTTAAAAAAAAAGGGAGATATACTATATTTTCTCATAAAGATTTAAAGGTTTTCTTTCCCACATCTCAGACTTTAATTCATCTGAAATTGATTTTCATGGATGGTATATGATAAACCCAGGTACTCTGTGATAAAGAATCCACCTGCAATGCAGGAAATACAGATCCAATCTCTGGGTCGAGAAGATGCCCTGGAAAAGGAAATGGCAGCCCACTCCAATATGCTTGCCTGCAAAACTCCATGGGCAGAGGGGCCTGGTGGGCTACAGTCCATGGGTCGCAAAGGAGTCAGGCAAGACTTAGCGACTAAACACAATATGATGAACACAGGTTCTACGTTCTTCTTCACAGATAGCCGGGAGGCTAGCACCATTTACCGTATGACTCAATCTTCCCACCACTGACTTGTCCTGATACCTCTGTCGTTTGCCAAGTTTCTGCAAATGATCATCTGCTCTGGTTTCCCTATTCCATCTTATTGGTTTATTTGTCTTACATCCAAACCACCCTCTTTTATTTCTATATATTGCTTTATAGTAACTATTTACATCTGAAAAGACAAATTTCTTATCCATCTGAAGAATTGTCTTGGCAATTGTTGGACTTTTACACATGGACACGGTGGCAGATGTGGTGGGCCGTGGAATGAAGACCCCATTCTAAGCAGTAAAATAACAAGCTGGGTGGGGTCTGGGGTGCTGGGCAACCTCAGGAGCCACAAACATCGGCCCTGGACCACCTCCAGGTACTCTTGTGAGGGAGACATACTCATTCTTCTTCAGTCACTATTAATTTGCATAGATATCAATGAAATGCAGCCAAATATTTATCTTAGGTAATAATATTTTTCTTATTTATTAACTTAGATGAAGATCTTGGTAAAACACTGAATCCAAATGATGGAGCAGGCAACTTTATCTTATTCTTGGCTTTAGAGAAAACAATTGTAATGTTGTACCACTGAGTATGATGCTTTTAAAAAGGAGTACATCAAGGCTGTATATTGTCACCCTGCTTATTTACTTATATGCAGAGTACATCATGAGAAACGCTGGACTGGATGAAGCACAAGCAGGAATCAAGATTGCCAGGAGAAATATCAATAACCTCAGATATGCAGATGACACCACCCTGATGGCAGAAAGCGTAGAAGAACTAAGCTTCTTGATGAAAGTGAAAGAAGAGAGTGAAAAAGCTGACTTAAAGCTCAACATGCAGAAAACTAAGATCATGGCATCTGGTCCCATCACTTCATGGCAAATAGAGGGGGAAACAATGGAAACAGTGAGAGACTTTATTTTGGGGGCTCCAGAATCACTGCAGATGGTGATTGCAGCCATGAAATAAAAAGACACTTGCTCCTTGGAAGAAAGGTTATGACCAACCTAGACAGCATATTAAAAAGCAGAGACATTACTTTGCCAACAAAGGTCCGCCTAGTCAAGGCTATGGTTTTTCTAATGGTCATGTATGGATGTGAGAGTTGAACTATAAAGAAATCTGAGCGCCAAAGAATTGATGCTTTTGAATTGTGGTGTTGGAGAAGACTCTTGAGAGTCCCTTGGACTGCAAGGAGATCCAACCAGTCCACCCTAAAGGAAATCAGTCTTGAGTATTCATTGGAAGGACTGATGCTGAAGCTAAAACTCCAATAGTCTGGCCTCCTGATGTGAAGAACTGACTCATTTTGAAAAGACCCTCATGCTGGGAAAGACTGAAGGCGGCAGGAGAAGGGGACAACAGAGGATGAGGTGGTTGGATGGCATCACCAACTCAAAGGACATGAGTTTGAGTAAACTCTGGGAGTTGGTGATGGTCAGGGAGGCCTGGCGTGCTGCAGTTCATGGGGTCACAAAGAGTCGGACATGACTGAGCGACTGAAATGATGCTTTTATGGTAGATGTTTCTTAACAGCTTAAGAAAACTTCCATCTGTTCTTTAAAAATTATGAGTAGGGGAGCTTCTCTGGTGGCTCAGTGGTAAGAAACTTCCTGCCAATACAGGAGACATGGGTTCGATTCCTGATTCAGGAAGATCCCACATGCCTTGGCATGACACAACTCCTGAGCCTGTGCTCTGGAGCCTGGGAGCCTCAACTACTGAGCCCATGAGCTGCAACTACTGAAGCTCGCTCACCTAGAGACTGTGCTCCACAACAGGAGGAGCCCGTGCACCGCAACTAAGAAAAAGCCTGGCAGCGATGAAGACCCAGCACAGTAAAAGCTAACTAAATAAAATTATATAAAAGTTATAACTGGATATTGCATTTTGTCAAATTCCTTCCCTGCATTTGATAATAATAATCATCATAATAAGATTATTATATATACGGGCTTTCTCCTTTAACCTTTTAATACGGTGAATGACTTTAGCAGATATTTTAGTGTTAAGCTGTCTTTATATTCCTGAGTTTAAGACTGTGCTCACGATAAAGCATATATATATAGAGAGATTGCTGGATTTGGTTTGCTAATTCTGATGTAGGATTTGCGCATCTGTGTTCCTATTTTTCTTGTAGGTACTGTTCTTGCCTGCTTTGGGGATTAAAATTCCACTACTCTTATAAAGGGAGTTGGAAAGTCCTTCCTCCCGCCCCTATCCTAGGAAATTTCTATAGAACAATTTGTATTTTATAAGGGTTAAGTATTCCTTGAAGGTTTGGTAAAATTTGTCTTGGTATTATTGTATAAAACTTACAAGTACAAAACTTACTTGGTGATATTATCCAGTTTGGTGCTTTTTATTGCAAATAGATTTGTGATTGCTGGTTTAATGTTCTTAATGCTTACAGGGTTTCTATTACTTTTTGAGACAGTTCTGATCATTTCTACTTTGTCTATTACTTGTCTGTTTTATCTGTTTTTAAACATTTTGACATAAAGGTGTCCCTAATGTGAGAGTTGGACTGTGAAGAAAACTGAGTGCCGAAGAATTGATGCTTTGGAACTGTGGTGTTGGAGAAGAATCTTTTGAGAGTCCCTTGGACTGCAAGGAGGTCCAACCAGTCCATTCTAAAGGAGATTAGCCCTGGGATTTCTTTGGAAAGAATGATGCTAAAGCTGAAGCTCCAATACTTTGGCCACTTCATGAAAAGAGTTGACTCATTGGAAAAGACTCTGATGCTGGGAGGGATTGGGGGCAGGAGGAGAAGGGGACGACAGAGGATGAGATGGCTGGATGGTATCACTGACTCTATGGACGTGAGTCTGGGTGAACTCCGGGAGTTGGTGATGGACAGGGAGGCCTGGTCTTTATTTTTCTAAAGAACTCTACTGTGGGGACGTCACTGGTGGTCCAGTGGCTAAGAATCCACCTGCCAATGCAGGAGACACAGGTTTGATCCCTGGTCAGGGAGCTAAAATCCCACATGCCCAGGTGCCCTGGAGCCAGCACGCTGCAGCAAAGGTCTCATGTGCCACACCTGAGACCATGCAGACAACAAATAAATAAGTACATTTTTTTAAAAAAGAGGCTAAAGAAGAATCAACTCTAAATATCTATTGGAAGGACTGATGCTGAAACTGAAGCTCCAATACTTTGGCCACCTGATGTGAAGAGCAAACTCATTGGGAAAACGAAGGCAAAATGAGAAGGGGGTGGCAGAGGATGAGATGGATATGTAGCATCACCAACTCGATGGACATAAGTTTGAAGAAACTCCAGGAGATAGCAGAGGACAGAGGAGCCGGGTGTGCTGCAGTCTATGGGGCTGCAAAGAGTGGGACATGCCTTAGCAAGTGAACAACAGCATTAGAAGAATTTTTTTAAAAAAGGAACTCTACTGTGTAGTTATATCTTCCTTTGAATTCCTGATAATATTCATTTGTGATTTCCTTTTTCCCCCCCTGATCTTTACTTCTAAGAGTTTATCTACTTTGTCTTCTTGAAGAATCAACTGTGCACTGATTAATTAATTCTTTTGTGGATTTTGTTTCACTAATTTCTGTACTTATCTTTATTATTTCCTTCTTCCTATTCTTTGAAATATTTCTCTGGTATTCTAATTTCTTGTGTTGAATGCTTAATTAATTTTCACTATTACTTGTTAACAAGTTTTTAAAATTATTCATTACTGCTTCAGTTATTTCTCCTGTTTGGAAATGCAGCTTTTTCACTGACATTCAGTTCTAAATATTTGATGCTTTTTATTATGCTTTACCCTCTGAATTATTTAGAAATATGCTTGTCAGTTTCCAAACACTTGTGATTTCTCATTTCTTTAGTGTCAGAAAGTGATCTAGATGATATCAATTTTCTGGTATTTGTTGAAACTTCCTTTGTGGCCTAAGATCTGCTTAAATATATTAAGTAACAGATGCAGGTTTGAAAAGAATATTTAATTCCTGTATATGTCTAGATCAAGCTGTTGCTAATTACACATTTCAGATCTTCTGTAGCCTTAATGATTTTCTGACAGGGAAATGTTAAATTTTTTCACTGTGATTTTAAGTTATTAATTTCTCCTGCAGCTTTGCCTTTTTTTTTTTTTTGGCCACACTGCTTGGCTTATGGGATCTTAATTCCCCACCAGGGATTAAACCCAGGGATTTCACAGCAGTGAAAGCATCAAGTCTTAACCACTGGACCACCAGGGAATTCCCAGTTTGCTTTCCATGTGCGCGTGTGCATGCCAAGTCTCTTCAGTCATGCCCAACTCTTTGCAACGCCATGGCCTGTAACCCACCAAGCCCCTCTGTCCATGGGATTCTCCAGGCAAGAATCCTAGAGTGGGTCACCATGCCCTCCTCCAGGGGTTTTCCTGGCCCAGGGATGGAGCCCAGGTCTTCTGCTTGGCAGGGGGATCCTTTACCACTAGCACCACCTGGGAAGCCCATGCTTTCTATATCAGAAACTAAACGGAGGCACAGAGGCTCGGGCTTGGCGTATTTTCTTGAAGAATTCTTCCTTTCATTATTGAGTAAAGCCTTGCTCTCTGTCTTAAAGACTCCTTTTCCGGCAGTAGTCCTGCTACACCAGTTCAGTCCGTATCTGTTTTCAACCTTTCTGTGTTGTTTGGAGTCAGTTGTATCTTAAAACATCTTGTATAGGTGGATTTTTTTCATCCGTATCAGTTAGTCAGGATTTTTTTTCACACTTAAAACACAAGTGTAATACATTTACTATTATTGTAATTACAGATATATTTGGGATTTTTTTAAAATTCTTTTTTCTTTAAATGAATGGTCTTTATTTATTAATTTGCCACACTGCACAGCATTTGAGATCTTAGTTCACCAACCAAGGATCAAACCTGTGCCCCCTGCGGTGGAAGTGTGGAGTCTTAGCCACTGGACCGCCGGGGCAGTCCCTATGATGGGTATATTGGGATTTATACCTGTTATTGTCTTTATCATGTCTCCTCCCTAATTTTTCCCTCTTGTCTTGTATGTTATTCTCAGCTAGCTTTTAAGTTTCAGTCTCTTTTTAAGCCCCTTGATTCATCATTATTAATATCACTGTTAACTGTGGTCACTGCATACTAGGTTAGTTATCATTTAACTCATTCTGGATTTAACCTTCACTCCAGATCTAGTAGTAGCTCTTTCAGGAGGATCCATGAGTAGCAAACTCTTTTTTGTCCCTGTCTGAAAATGTCTCTATTGTAATCTTACAACTTTGGGTGATAGTTTAGCTGGGCATATAATTCTAGGTCAGCGGACACATTCTCTCCCTGCTTCACCAACAGCTTTGTTCCCAGTGTCACTGGTGATGGTGAGACCCGTCGATCAAACGGTCCCCTCTCTTCAGGGAACGAGTCTTATCTCTTTGGTTGCTTTTTAGATCTCTGTGTCTTTGATGTGCTCTTTTCTCCACAACGTGGCTAGATGCCTATTTATTTTTATTTGTCCTATTTAGATAATGTGACTGTTCACTCTGACTCATTCTTCCAATTATGGCAAAACTCTGTAATTCTTTCCCTTTAAATTTGCCTCTCCTCATTGCCTTTATTCTTTTCTTCTAGACCACCTTTATTCTCTCCTTCTGGACATCTGAAGATGTGTCTTCAATGTACTCATTCCATATTCCACATTTATGTATCATGTTTTCACATTTTTGTTCTCTTTATGTTTCACATTGCACTTTTGGATGATTTCTTCTTATTTACATTCTACTTCTCTAATTCTTTCTTTCGTGTTGTAAAAAATTGCTATTTATTTCACAAACAATTATACTTTCAATGAAAAATTTTTTTTTTACTTTTAAGCCTGATTTTTCTCATGTCTGCCTTTTCTCTTTTCAAGATATTGTGGCTCTGATTCTTTTCACATCTTGTATCATTTAAAATACATTTTAAATGAAAAATACACTTTAAATGTAGTTCAGATGTTCTATTAACTTTACTTATTAAGGAGATAATTCTCCTCTTGCTATTTCTAATGTCTCTTTTTTTGTAATGATTTATTTACACACAAGTTTTGTAATTTTTCAACTGTGGGTCCATATTAAGAGTGTGCCCACTGCCCTGTGGGAGTCCAGTATGCTCCAGATTGTGTAATTGTCCCTGGAGAGAACTTTCATATTTGCTTCTGCCAGAGTACAGGTGTTTAAACAGTTCTGGACCAGATTTATTTATTCTTGTGACTTGGATTTCCTCCCATCTCTTGGATTTCATAAAACTACACATTTCCTATTTTTGGCAGAGCTTGGGGTTTTGATTTCTGACAGATGGACTTGTTTCTGTGTGAGTCTCAAAGACATTGGCCCAATAGGTGGAGTTTTTCTAGCCCCATTTGAACTAGTTTCAGAGCAGGGATGAGCAGCTCAGAAAGACTCTAGGCTTCAAACAGGCCTTCCATTCCAGCTATGTCACCTCCGGTGAGCTCCAAGCATCACCTCTGGTCAACGCAACAGAACCTCAGCCCCATCCCCAAACCTGGGAGTATTGGGGTCAGCCTCTGCTATCCTGCTCCAGTCTTTAAAGATCTATTTTCCACCCTGTGAATTTTTTTCTCTCTTTTGACTGTGAACGCTCATTTTAAAAGCCTCTTGGTAGTGGCATTATATTCTTACTCATCCCTGTGCTAGGAGAGATGAGAGAAAAGCCCCCATCCACTTTGTCTGCTAGAAGCCCCTCTCCTCCATTCACCTGCTCTCCACCTGGTTTTAGCATAGATACAGATGTGTTTCCAAAGACCCTCAGCGGAGGTAGGAGGATGGACACAGACCAGCAAAGGCGATGAGGACAAATAATGATGGAGGGACACACCTGACCCAAGGGACTGAAGGCCTAGTCTCTACAGGGATGGATTTGGGAAGACCTGGTTTTAGGGTCAGGGACAGGTCTACTTAAATAGGCAACTTGGGTGGGGTGATTGGAGAGACCTCTGCAAAGAGTAGATGTCTTATGTCTGGCTCTGTTATTTTCTCAACAGTAACGTGACCTCATGGGAATTAATACCATGGTTGCGCTCCATCAGCGCCGTGGTCCAGCCCAGTCAACCACCTCGCTCTAGCAGAGGTCCAGCCTACAGAGCAACTCAGCCCCTGAGTGCACTGAGACCCAAGAGCTTCACAGAGCCAAAAAAAAAAAAAAAAAAAAAATACCAGGGAGGAGGCATCAATCTCATAAAAGAGACGCCTTCGCTTCCGATTCCAGTCAGGCAGAGGAGACAGAAGGGGCAGCCGTCATCAAGCTGTCACAGCTCCAGAATCACAACTGAATAATGGCTTGTAACTTCAAGTCTGGGATGGGGCTCTTCAAGCCATATTTCATGGGAGACATTCTGAGCCCTCATCGGGAGGAAGAAATACGGTTGTTAAACAGACAGCTAATGGGACGGCATTCATCTGGGGGCAAATCAGTGAGGTTCATTAAGCAGACCAGCGCAGCCTTGGAAGAGGGACGCAAAATTAGCCAGAGGATGGGAGAAAGACACTGGAGAGGAGTGGCGTAGAGGAAGCTTGTCTTCCAGGCAGTGTTCAGCAACAGGAAAGGGAAGGGAAGGAGTTGGAGGTTTGTTTTCTTCCCTGCTCCTTGCAAGCAATGTTTTGACTCTGCGGCACAGACTTCCAAAATGAATCTCCAACCAGTGCATCTGACCAGCTACCCACCCCTGCTTCCAAGATCACCAACTTTCACTGTTAAATTCCTACTCTGTGCCACCCCTAAAACCTTTGCACAAAAGCCTGCACCATCACCCCAAGCTCTGGGTAATCAGAAAATGGAGAACACCCTCTTCTCTTCAAGAAAAAGCTGGACTCGACCTGCCCAGGGAAATCTATATGTAAATTCAGGTACTTTGCAGTCTTTCCTGTGCAACACTTTTGGTCTCCAGCCAGGTAGCAAGTGAAGATAAGACAGGCTGGCGGCAGATTGCGGGTCAGAGCTGGAACTGCCAGGATGAGGGGTTTCTGTTTGGGCAGGGACTCGGGGAGCGGGATCCATGTCCCAAAACCATGACAAAAATTCTCTGCTTTGTCCCAGGGAGCCCCAGCAGATAGCGTACTTTCAATGCTTAACACTGTCATGAACGTACTTGAAAAAAAAAAAAAAGGAAGAATGCAGGTGGAAGAAGATTCAATAGGTTTAGCTGTTATAAGGCAAACCTTTCTAAAGGCACAGTACTCCCTAGGGTGTGTCTTCTGTCACTGTCCAAGTCAGCCTGGCGACTGGCCCTGCCTGCCTTCCATGCTTCAAGGCTCACAGCTACCTTGCCCTGGTGTTGCCAGGTTGGGAGGTGCAAAGGCAAACAGGTCCTCAGTCTCCGGGGCTCCTTGCGAATAGTGTCCATTGTGGGTCACCTGTGGCTCTGCCTCCACAGGTTGACAGAGGCAGAGGTTGGAGCGATGTAGCCAGGAAATCTAGGAACACTTGGGGCCACCAGGAGGCAGAAGGGACAAGGATGAATTCTCCCCTGGTGAGTCTGGAGCACCGTCCTGTGACACCCTGACCTCTGACCTCTAGCCTCCGGAATCCTAGAGAATCCTTTTCTGTTGTTTCAGGTTCATGGTACTTGGTTACAGCAACTTCAGGAAACTGATACAAGGATGCATCTTTACTCTGGGACCCAGGCTGACCAAGCAGCCTCTCCCCAGACCACTGGAGGTTTTCTGGAAGGAAGAGAAAGCAAGGCACAGGGCTTCCCTGGTGGCTCAGTGGAATTGAATCTGTCTGCCAATGCTGGAGATTCGGGTTCCATTCCTGTTCTGGGAAGATCCCATATGCCACAGAGCAACTAAGCCCCATGCTCCACAACTACTGAGCCTGTGCTCTAGAGCCCAGAAACTGCAACTACTGAGCCCACACGCCCCAGCTACAGAATCCCGTGTGCCCTCGAGCCCACGCTCTGCAACAAGAGAAGCCAAGGGAGAAGCCTGTGCACCACAGTTAGAGAGTCGGCCCCTCTCGCCACAACTGGAGACAAGCCTACGTAGCAACAAAGACCCCAGAGTAAAATTATATTAGAAAAAAAAGAAATCAAGGCACACAGTATGAGCTGGTCCTCAAAGCTTCCACGTAAAAGTGATCCAGTCACTCTGCTCACACTTCATTGCTCACTAGGACACCCCTGAGTCCAAAAGGCAGGGGAATCTAATCCTCCACTGCAGAGGTTGGCAAACTTCTTTAAAGAGCCACAGAGTAATATTTTGGGGCTTCTCTGGTAGCTCAGCTAGTGAGGAATCTGTCTGCAATGCAGGAGACCCCAGTTTGATTCCTGGTTCAGGAAGATCCCCTGAAGAAGGGACAGGCTACCCCCTCCAGTATCTTCCCCCCGGTCTTCCCTGGTGGCTCAGATGGTAAAGAATCTACCCACAGTGTGGAAGACCTGGGTTCGATCCCTGGGTTGGGAAGATCCCCTGGCAGAGGGCATGGCCACACAGTCTAGTATTCTTGCCTGGAGAATCCCCATAGATGGAGGAGCCTGGTGGGCTCTACAATCCATAGGGTCATGAAGAGTCAGACCCCACTGTGTGACTAAGCACACACAGGGTAAATATTTTAGATTGTGGGCTTCATGGTCTCTGTCACAGCCCCTAAGAGAGCCTTGAAATGTGTCTGCAACAGTTGAGAGAAGCCAGATACCCAGCCCAGCCTGAAGAAGCTTGCATGAAGAGGGATGGGGGTCTGTACCCCCAGAGACATCACGGCAGGGAAATGGGCTTTGGCTGACCTGCAGTGCCAGGAGAGGGCTGGGGCATGGGAGGACAGCCCACGGGTCCAGGTTTGTTAGTCCAAGCAGGGAGGTGGGATAGTCTTTGTGGACCAGAGAGAGAATCTGCCAAGGACCACACACGGACCTGTCCAGTGGGACCGTCTGATGGGGTTGGGGGCAGTACACCATAGGATGCTGCATGAACTCCTGATGGATGTCCAGCCAGAGGATGGAGTCACATGGGGCCGTTCAGAATTTGACACGAGCACACCAGGGCTCACAGGTACCCCCAAAGTCGGGTAAGTAAAGTTACTCTTTCTCTTTCCTCCAAAACGCTGCCTCTATATTTCCATACGGCATCAGTTCATGGAGGGCCAATATTTTGGCAACAGGAACGTTTAAGTAATCCATGGAAGCCAGGAGGGGAAGCTTTTCTTTGCAGCCAGATTCAGGAGCGTTTTTCTTTTACCATCCTGCCTCCTTGCAGCAATCTCCATGAACCCCTCGAGGTGGCCAACGGTTTGGGGTGCTGGGATTTTCTGCTTTTGAGCTGCATGTGGCCTCTCTCACAGAGGTGGGAACCCGGTAAAGGCACTATGAAGTGGTGCTACGGAAGTCAGACTGGCGAATGGTGGGAGAGCAGTAGAAAAATGAAGCCTCGCTGTCTCTGATATTTCAGGCGGCCTCTGGTTAATTGCGGTGCCAGGAGCTGTGAGTGGGATCCGTAGTTGTCCATGGTGGCCAGGGCAACTTCTGGAACACTTCTTAATTAATAGCTGTCCTTTTCTGCTGTGGTTTCTGGGCCTCTCATCAGCCAATTGAACTGTTCTCCTGGAAACAAAGACCCGTTCGGAGGTGCTGTGCTTCCAGTAATTTCTTTCCTCCACCTCTTTGTCTGGAGAAGAGTTCACTGAATGGCGTGTCCAATGCATTCCATTTCTCAGTGACAAAACCCCTGGAGGGGAGGCGGTTGCCATAGTGATGGGGGTGGGCCACCCTCTTAATTTGCAGAGGAACAATGAGGAAGTCTCTGACCCTCAGCAGGAAGCCTTAAGTTGAAAAAAAAAAGGATGCTTTAAGTTGAAACGGCCATTGTCTCCGAGTTCACTCCCATCTTCTCTGGGTGACTGAGAAATGAGCCCACAAGGTTGGATCAAGGGCAGGATAAGAAAAATTGCCCATGACCTCTGGGGGCCCCTGGATGGTGACGTTTCTGCTTCCGGTTCTTTCCAAATGTGTTTGCAGGATGCATCTCCATCCAACTCTCCTGGGAGACGGTGCGCAAACGTTGTTTAGTTGCTAAGTTATGTCCAACTTTTTGTGACCCCGTGGACTGTAGCCTGCCAGGTCCTCTGCCCATGGGATTTCCCAGGAAGGAATACTGGAGCCTGTGCATTTAAACTTATAACTATCCACCATCCCCCAAAACAGATTGGAAGCAGACAGCTTCCCAAGGCCAGGGCTGGGAGGAGGACAGGATGGATGGGAGAGACTTCCTGGTACCATTAGCTGCCTTCACAGTCAGGCAGAACGTGTGTGGGTTTTGCTTTTAGCTGAGGATGAGGCAAAGCAAAAAAGGGAAACCAGAGGTGAAGGTTGGGAAGAACCCCATCTATGCTGGTCCTGATGCAAGACTGTGGTCATCGTGCCCAAACAACCTTCACTTTCCCCCCTGCGATCTTTAGCCCTCCATATCTCAGGCTCTGGGGCTCAGGGTTCATGCTACTGAAGAATCTAAGCTACTCCACTTCGTAAGGTTCCAGGAAAAGAGCCTTTGGAAATCCAAGAGCCTCTAGAAAGCCCTTAACCCTACCCCACCACCCGCGGACCAATCAAAACCCGTGGCCAGCCCAGGAAATGAGAACCAATCAGAACCCAACACCTAACCCTGCCACAGAAGGTAACCAATTAGACATCTCCCAACCCGGAAACTCCCGTTTTTCAAATTTTGGCGTGAGAATACCCTATATAAGCAATGTAACCCAGAGCTCAGGGCTCTTTCCTATAGCCGCCGTGTTGTTATCGGTGGGAGCCCCAGCTCGAGCTTGGTAATCAAAATTCTCTTGCTTTTGTATCAGATATTGGCTCCCTGGTGCTGATTGGGAGATTTCGCAACTTGGGCATAACGCTCCCAGCAGGACTGGGCATGCACTCCGTCCAGAGGCCACAGAATCTGAATCAAGTTTCACTTTTAACTCAGGAAAGTCATGGGAGCCAGTCACAAGGTGTCTTCAGCAGAACAAAGGCCTCCAGAGATGTCCACATGCTGATCTCAGGAGCTTGTGAATATATTACCTCATACATTTCATCTTTGTCCCGGGCACAGGCCCAGAGCTCCGAAGACCCTCAGCCTTTCCTAAGTGTTAAGAATATCCTCTATCATTCATAAGGAGACTCCAACTTCTTAAAAAATTGATGTATAGTTGATTTACAATGTTTTAGGTGTATAGAAAACTGATTCTGATATTCTTTTTCAGATTCTTTTCTAAGTTATTACCAGATCTTGAATATAGTTTCCAGCAGGTCCTTGTTGGTTATCCATTTTATACATAGTAATGTGTATCTGTTAACACAAATTCCTAATTTATCCCCCCCCATAAAGAAGACCCTTTTGATCTCACCTGAGTTTATGCTGACGAGGTAACTGAGGGTGCCCCCCCGCCCCGCGCCCCCCCACCCAGCTACAGATGATCTGTGATAGGATAAATGGAAAAGGAATCCAAAAAAAAACCAGGGGATGTATGTATAAGTACAGCAGAAACTAACACAACATCGTAAAGCAACTATACTCCCCCCTAAAATTTTTTTTAGTCTAGAAAGAATGAGAATTTATAAAAAGTCTAAAACATCAAGTAGAATTTTTAAATGTTTATATAGCTTTCCCTTCTACTTTTTTTTTTTTCCTTCATATTTGCTGGCATTTCTAGGGCAAATTATATTACTTGCAATCTTAAAACACAATAAAATACATTCCCTAGAAAATAAAGATAAAATGGCAGACTGAAAAACAAGACTATAAAGATTTTAAATAAATAAATTTCAACTCCAAAAGAAGAGAGAGAAATAAGACACAGAGAGAACCAAGCCATAGTTTATAGGAGGGTGGAAGGGAGACTTCCAGCCTCCAGCACTGTAAGAAATGGACATCTGCTGTTGATAACCCTCTCAGTCTACAGTAATGGGTTATAAAGCAGCCTGAACTAAGAGACAGCATCAGCCCACAGGAGTTGGGGGGTGGGGGGGCAGGGGGCGGTGACTCTCAGGATGGAGGAGGATGAAAGGAGAGAAGGTTCCAGGGAGGAGGATTTGGCCTCCATCCTTTGCAAAGAATCCTAGACATGCAGAGGCTGCCTGAGAACTCAGAGAGGACAGACTCACCAGTCTGTCACAACTCACAGAGAGCTCACCAGACTGTCTGGATCCCCGGAACACGTATCATAAGGCATACACTGGTATGTGCCCGGGGAGCGCAAGGAGACTGTTCACATACACACAAGACCGGGTAGGGAGGGGAGTGTGGTGCCTGGGCAAACCCCCACCCATATCCACTGGGGAGACCCCAGCGCAAGCTGAGAGAGGAGTCACTGCTCAAAGGACAGCCGTGGAGGCCAGACCCCCTTCAGAGGATGCTTCTTAACCTGGGTCTGGGAGGGAAGAGCCCCTGGGCATGTAAGCCAAGTGGTCAGAAAGGTGTTTTTTTGTTTGTTTGTTTGTTTGTTTGTTTCTGAACAGCTCACGTTAAAGAAGCACCAGGCAGGGACTTCCCTGGTGGTCCAGTGGCTCCCAATACAGGGGGCCTAGGTTTGATCCCTGGTCAGGGAACTAGGTCCCATGTGTCCAACTAAGAGTTCGCATGCTACAGATAAGACCTGGAGCGGCCAAGTGAATTTTTTTTTTAACAAAAGGATAATAAAATAAAGAAGCAGCAGGCAAGCTTTTACAAGCAGCCAAGACCTTCCTGAGGAGCCCTGGAAACAGGGCGCGCCCTGCAGTGACCCAGTAATGAAGGGAAAACAGAAACCTCCGGAGCAATAGCACTTCAGGTCCCCGAAGGGCAGGACCCATTTGATCCCTGCTGGGGCAGCTGTAAAGAGAAGGCAACAGAAGTCCATCTCAGGAAGGCAGGAAAAAAACAAACCAAAAAACTCATATATTTTCTGAGCCAAAAATTTTGCCTGGATCCCCCCGCCTTCACCTCGAGAACGTGTTTAAATCAAAAGATAAGAGGAGCCAGGTCTCTTCCCCGTGGACAGCCCCGTCCAGCTCTCTCCAGCCCAGGGGTGGCGGTGGAGGGTGGATTCAGCTATTTCTGATTCCTCCGAACGTCACTCCTTCCAGCAACCCCTTGACTCCAGGTAACCACAGTGAATCTGGAGCATCACCAAAACAGCCATAAACGTTAAGTCCCATTCTGTTATTCATTGAACAACTCTCCTTTATGAAAAGGATAAAAATCTCATGAGCAGAAATTGAAAACCCTGCAAAAATATGTATCTGTTAATATAACAATGGAATTGCAAAGGAAGGAAGGACGTCTGTTATTTTGGGAGACTGTGTCCCAGGGCGCTCTCATGGGTAGGGTAAGACGCAAACATCTTCACCGTCACCCCACTCCCTCCAAGTCATCTTTGGAATCCAGATCCACTTCACCGAGGGCAGCAGTTGGGGGTCCCTGAAACCCAGGAGGGAGTCAGAATTTTGTGAGCTGAATTATTTTTCCAGAGCCCCAGGGGTTCTTTGTACCAAGCCGTTCAGCATCAAATCCTTGATCCTGTTGCCATAGAAACAGCTTTAGACCTCGCCAGTGTCTCCTGGGCCGACTAGGGAGGTACTGGAGGGAATCCTCTACCATTTGCTAGCAAATTCAGGGAACTGAGGATCATGTCAGGCAGAAAGGCAGTGGTGGGGAGGAGCAGGGGAGGGAATTTGGTGTAATTTCAGCCTCTGTGTATGGGGTGGTGAGATCCTCCCACCCCTTAGAGACACCAGCAGCTCAAGGACTCCCTGCTGGGGAAGCTGGGCATCAGGAGGGAGAGGCCCCGAGGCTGACCCCAAGGAGCTTGGCCTCCTGGGATCATCCTTACTCAAGCAATAGTCATTCTTGTGTTCCTCTGTGCCAAGCGCACTCCCAGAGATGCAGGGATGGATGCGTGTGACAAAGATTCCTGCCCTGGAGGCGCTTACATCCTCTCGGGGGAACTGGACAAGGTACCGTAGACACAACACATGTACAACAAATAGTGCTGGAAGATGTGGAAAAAGGAAACAGTAGCATTGGGGACTGGCAACTGGAGAAGCAAGAGGTTTGCTTTGAAGTAATAAGGCAACTGCATCTTGAAAGGGGGATATCAAGGTGCCCATAAACAGAGCCCTACCTGCCTATTTCTGGGTTCACATGGGACTCAGAAAGGTGCTTGTTTTATGCAAAGACAAGAATTACAGGAGTCCAGAGGAGTTATAGAGTCCAAGGGGGAAAATGTTATCCCCTCATCCCAGCTCCAAATTTCACAGCCCAGAATTCTGAGGTTTGGACATTACAGACTTTCTTTGTTGAAACCCCTTATATTATCACCTGGATGTTGGGAGGTTCTGCTCAGAGAGCACACTTCGGGGTGGTTAGTGGCTCCCTGGAAGCAGGCAGAGACCCTGGGTCGGGCAAGGACAAAGTTGCTTGGAAACGAGCTGTCCAGCTCATCACCTCCCTTTCCAGAGCCAGGCCCACCGGGATGGAGGGAAGGTAGGACAGAGCAGAAAAGCAGAAGGTGAGTCTGAGTTTTAAAACCAAGGCTTCTGATTGGCAAGAACCTGGGATCTGTGATTTTGAAAGTCAGCTTTGAAGGATTAAGGATACAGAGTTGATGGATTGGTGTGTGAAAAGATGAAGAGCTGGCCACCATATCCCACCCACTCCCAACCCAAAATGTATAAAATACTCTTACTATGAGAGAAGAAGACAAATGATACATTTTTTAAAATGGACAATAGATTTGAACACACACATGTCACAGAAGATGTACAGCTAGCAAAGCAGCTCATGAAGAGATGTTCACCATCATTAGCCAACAGGGAAATGTGTGTAAATTGTGTGTAAAACCATCCCGAGACAACCCCACACACCTCTCAAGATGACTATTGGAGTGGATATTAAGGGACTGGAAAGCTCAGATGTTGTTGGTGGGAATGAAAAAAATGGCACAACCACTTCAGAAAACAGCTGGTTCGTTTCCTAAGAAGTTAAACATCCTTCTACCAGATGACCCATCACTCTGCTCCCAAATGAAATGAAAACGTATTTACTCAAGAGAAAATAAAACGTACGTATTCAAAGACTCCTACAGAAACAGCTTCATCTGTGATAGCCCTGACAGGGAAGATAGAGATTCTAAGGGGAGCAAGGGAGGGCCAAGGCTCTGCTAAACTGTCCACAGAGTAGCCAATTGGTTCCCTTGACCTGAAGCTTTAGGGCTCAGAGTCCTCGTAGCTCCTTCCCCAGAAACGTGCAAATAGGGTCAAGTTCTCCCTGTGTCCATCCCCTGCAAACTGCCCGTTGCCTTAGAACATTCGGCTGGACCGTTACCAACAAGCTTCTTCGGCTGCCCATCCTTTCCCTCATGGACACTCTTCCCAGATCTAAGCACAGGAGTCAAAAATCAGTTTTACCAGGACTTCCCTGGTGTTCCAGTGGTTAAGAATTTGCCTTCTGATGCGGGGGACACAGGTTCAATATCTAGCTGGAAAACCAAGATCCCACGTGCCAAAGGGTTACTGAGTCCACAAGCTACAGCTGGAGAGAAGCCCTCCTGCCGCCACAGAGAGCCCTGAGCGCTGCAACCAAGACTCAACACAGCCAAATAAATATTTTTTTAAAAAATTAGCAGCAGTTGAGGGTCCCTGAAACCCAAGAGGGAGTCAGAATTTTGTGAGTTGAATTCTTTTTCCAGAGCCCCAGGGGGTAATTGCTATTTAAAAGGGAAATTTTAGGGACTTCCCTGGTGGCTCAGTGGCTAAGACTCCTCGCTCCTATGCATGGGGCCTGGGTTCGATCCCTGGTCAGGGAACTAGATCCTGCTTGCTGCAATTAATTAAAGATCTCACACGTGGAATGAAGATCCCAAGTGCTGATGGGCATTATAATATATATATTTTTTTTTTTTTAATATTTTTTTTTAACCATGCCTAAAGTTTCCTTTTTAAAGACAAATATTCTTTGGCTCTGCCAGGTCTTCATTGCAGCACTTGGGATCTTCATTCCACGTGTGAGATCTTTAATTAATTGCAGCAAGCAGGATCTAGTTCCCTGACCAGGGATCGAACCCAGGCCCCATGCATAGGAGCGAGGAGTCTTAGCCACTGAGCCACCAGGGAAGTCCCTAAAATTTCCCTTTTAAATAGCAATTACCCCCTGGGGCTCTGGAAAAAGAATTCAACTCACAAAATTCTGACTCCCTCTTGGGTTTCAGGGACCCTCAACTGCTGCTAATTTTTTAAAAAAATATTTATTTGGCTGTGTTGAGTCTTGGTTGCAGCGCTCAGGGCTCTCTATGGCGGCAGGAGGGCTTCTCTCCAGCTGTAGCTTGTGGACTCAGTAACCCTTTGGCACGTGGGATCTTGGTTTTCCAGCTAGATATTGAACCTGTGTCCCCCGCATCAGAAGGCAAATTCTTAACCACTGGAACACCAGGGAAGTCCTGGTAAAACTGATTTTTGACTCCTGTGCTTAGATCTGGGAAGAGTGTCCATGAGGGAAAGGATGGGCAGCCGCAGAAGCTTGTTGGTAACGGTCCAGCCGAATGTTCTAAGGCAACGGGCAGTTTGCAGGGGATGGACACAGGGAGAACTTGACCCTATTTGCACGTTTCTGGGGAAGGAGCTACGAGGACTCTGAGCCCTAAAGCTTCAGGTCAAGGGAACCAATTGGCTACTCTGTGGACAGTTTAGCAGAGCCTTGGCCCTCCCTTGCTCCCCTTAGAATCTCTATCTTCCCTGTCAGGGCTATCACAGATGAAGCTGTTTCTGTAGGAGTCTTTGAATACGTACGTTTTATTTTCTCTTGAGTAAATACGTTTTCATTTCATTTGGGAGCAGAGTGATGGGTCATCTGGTAGAAGGATGTTTAACTTCTTAGGAAACGAACCAGCTGTTTTCTGAAGTGGTTGTGCCATTTTTTTCATTCCCACCAACAACATCTGAGCTTTCCAGTCCCTTAATATCCACTCCAATAGTCATCTTGAGAGGTGTGTGGGGTTGTCTCGGGATGGTTTTACACACAATTTACACACATTTCCCTGTTGGCTAATGATGGTGAACATCTCTTCATGAGCTGCTTTGCTAGCTGTACATCTTCTGTGACATGTGTGTGTTCAAATCTATTGTCCATTTTAAAAAATGTATCATTTGTCTTCTTCTCTCATAGTAAGAGTATTTTATACATTTTGGGTTGGGAGTGGGTGGGATATGGTGGCCAGCTCTTCATCTTTTCACACACCATCCATCAACTCTGTATCCTTAATCCTTCAAAGCTGACTTTCAAAATCACAGATCCCAGGTTCTTGCCAATCAGAAGCCTTGGTTTTAAAACTCAGACTCACCTTCTGCTTTTCTGCTCTGTCCTACCTTCCCTCCATCCCGGTGGGCCTGGCTCTGGAAAGGGAGGTGATGAGCTGGACAGCTCGTTTCCAAGCAACTTTGTCCTTGCCCGACCCAGGGTCTCTGCCTGCTTCCAGGGAGCCACTAACCACCCCGAAGTGTGCTCTCTGAGCAGAACCTCCCAACATCCAGGTGATAATATAAGGGGTTTCAACAAAGAAAGTCTGTAATGTCCAAACCTCAGAATTCTGGGCTGTGAAATTTGGAGCTGGGATGAGGGGATAACATTTTCCCCCTTGGACTCTATAACTCCTCTGGACTCCTGTAATTCTTGTCTTTGCATAAAACAAGCACCTTTCTGAGTCCCATGTGAACCCAGAAATAGGCAGGTAGGGCTCTGTTTATGGGCACCTTGATATCCCCCTTTCAAGATGCAGTTGCCTTATTACTTCAAAGCAAACCTCTTGCTTCTCCAGTTGCCAGTCCCCAATGCTACTGTTTCCTTTTTCCACATCTTCCAGCACTATTTGTTGTACATGTGTTGTGTCTACGGTACCTTGTCCAGTTCCCCCGAGAGGATGTAAGCGCCTCCAGGGCAGGAATCTTTGTCACACGCATCCATCCCTGCATCTCTGGGAGTGCGCTTGGCACAGAGGAACACAAGAATGACTATTGCTTGAGTAAGGATGATCCCAGGAGGCCAAGCTCCTTGGGGTCAGCCTCGGGGCCTCTCCCTCCTGATGCCCAGCTTCCCCAGCAGGGAGTCCTTGAGCTGCTGGTGTCTCTAAGGGGTGGGAGGATCTCACCACCCCATACACAGAGGCTGAAATTACACCAAATTCCCTCCCCTGCTCCTCCCCACCACTGCCTTTCTGCCTGACATGATCCTCAGTTCCCTGAATTTGCTAGCAAATGGTAGAGGTTCCCTCCAGTACCTCCCTAGTCGGCCCAGGAGACACTGGCGAGGTCTAAAGCTGTTTCTATGGCAACAGGATCAAGGATTTGATGCTGAACGGCTTGGTACAAAGAGGGGTGCCTCCTGCCCTCCTGGGGAGGGATGTATGAACTGGGTATGGGTGGGGCATTTGGAATGGGACCTCGTCATGAAGTGGAAACCACGGAGGCATCAATACACCTGGATGCTTCTTGTAAATGTGTCACCTTCTTAACTTCTCTGACCCTCGGTGCCCACATCCCTAAAAATGCCTCTGGCTTAGCAGATGTGAGGTGCCCAGCATGGGACTCACATGTAGCAGGAGTCAGTAGAGAGGGCCCTTGGTCACCAAGAGCCCTGGCATCTGGGAGGCACCACTCAGGGTCAAGGGCTCAGAACCAGCAGGAAAGGTGTTGGTTGGGAACAGCTCCCAACATGTCCTGACTCTTTCTAATTCCATCCCAGTCTCCCAGCCTGTAGATCCTTCACTCAAAGACCCTTTCTTGTCCCACCTCATGCCCGGCAGCTCAGTTCCCAGTTCTCAGATACCTGATGCTTTCACTGCTCCCGTCATAGCAGACCTGTCCAGGGTCGCACTTCTCCGGGGCCTGCTTCTAGCTGGAGAAAACGCACACGGCGGTTGGTCAAGGCACCCAGCTCTCTGCCGGCATGTTTTGTAGAGGGCATCTTTCCTTTCCCAGGGGACGGCAGGCTGGAATCCATGCAGCATTTGTTTCCACCCCAGCTTGGAAGGGTGGCTCTAAGGGCGGGGAGTCCACGTTTCCAATGGGCAGACTCTGCACGCATAGGGGTGCAGACCTCAGGAGTAAGCCGGCCACAGCGTTTTCACAAATGTGAGTAATATTAGTCTCATAGGTCTGTCTTTCAATCCCTCCCAAGTGGCATGATTAGCCATAGAGTATATTAGTCCCTACCAGAAAGGCCTCAAGAAACCACCAGGTCTGACTCCACAGACAGCTACAGGGCTGGGGATGGGGGATGCAACTGGGGGGGGATGCCACAGGCTGTGGAAAACTGGAGAGCACGTGACCCCTCTAAAGGGGGGCTGCAACCCAGTTCCCCAGGGGTGTCGCCACATAGGTACCTCCTAGCTGGACCACTTAAGGCAGGTTACTTAACCTCTCTGAACCATTGTGTCTGCATCTGTAAAATGGGCCAGATGAGAGAATCTGCTGTATCTCAAAGGATCCAACAAGACAACGGGTACAGGCTGTCCGGTGTGGGTATGGAAGCTGCCACTGTCACCCTTTCTCCAGGCCCCTTCTGCGTTTTGCTCGCCTGACAAGTATTTATTGAGCACCTGTGTGTGGGTGCTGGAGCTGCCCAGATTCCTACTCAGTAAGGAAGGACTGGGGACCTGAGTCACCGACACCCAGCCCACAGCTGGCAGCCCCTCTTGGGGAGGTTTACTTCAGCTGAAGACAACTGCCTTGCATGGATGACATTCCCTTTGCAGAGTGACCCCTGTCGAAGTACTGATCAACATGGGGTATAAATAAAGTCCGGGCCTCTCCTCCCACCTCAGAATGGCTCTGTGGATCGCCCGTCTTTGGAACACCCTGTGGGGTTCCCTGGGGGGATTCTGTTGTGACCACATCACACCCCAGCTTCCCCCTTGGCCCAATCTGCTTCCTTCCTTCCCCTCCAGAGGTGTGATCCCAAGAGTACCCTATCCACCTTGTGATGCTGATCTCTGACTCAGAGTCTGCCCCCTGGAGAATCCAGCCTCGGGTGCTTGAAGGGTCCAGAAATACCCAAGTGGAACTGGACTTTGGAGCTGGGTCATCTACCATCTGGCTGGCAACGAGGACCCCAGCTGTGGTGGGGAGAATTGTAGATCGTGGTGTTGATAGCAAACATTGTGAGAAATTTCCCCCTGATGACCTGGCGTGGTCCAGGAGGAGAACACACAAGCTGGTGTGGTGTGTGTGTTAGTCACTCAGTCATGTTTGACTCTGCAACGCCATGGACTGTAGCCCACCAGGCTTTTTTGTCCATGGACTTTTCCAAGAAGAATACTGGAATCGGTTGCCATTCCTTCCTCCAGGGGATCTTCCCAACCCAGGATTGAACCTGGATCTCCTGCACTGCAGGCAGATTCTTTAGCATCTGGGCCACCAGGGAAGCCCCAGCTGGTGTGGTGTATCTGGCATTTGATAAACACTGAGGAAACCCCTGATGATGAATGATGCTATCTATGGGAAGAGATAATATAAAGCTGAGAGGGATTAATGCGAAATTAAAAGCCAATTGTTGGGACTTCCCTGGTAGTCCAGTAACGAAGGCTCCATGCTTCCAATACAGGAGGCCCGAGTTTGATCTCTGGTTGGGAAACATGATCTCACATGCCATAGTGAAGAAAGACCTGGCACAGCCAAATAAATAAATTTTTTTCAAAAGCCAGGTGTGAAAGATGGAGGGCCCTCTTGGAAAAACATAAGAGACTCTCATCTCTTGGGATGAGACCTCAGTTTTGTCCCAAGAAGTGGCCCTAAAAATAGCAGAACTCTGTAGAAGGTTAAGCTCCTAATCCAGGAAGATCTGCCATTGCCAAGGTCAGAGCCCTGGTTGGAATGAATAGGAACCTGATACATGGGCTAGGAACAAATGGGTTGATGGTCCCCAAATCTTGAATCCCAAGATTTCCCCAAACTCTGTGAGCCTGCAGAGAGGTTCATGACCACATGTAAAGGGCCAGCACCCCCACTGCTTGACAACAATGTCCCCTGCAAAATAACACGCATCCTTTCCAGAAACTGCTCCCTGGCTACCAACAAGTGGGGCAAGGTCGCAACATAGCTCAGCTGAGGGCACCTTGGGCCTAATGAAAGAGGAAGACCAGACCACAAAGGAGCTTGGGAAACAGCCAGCCAATCCCTGCAGGAGGCAGACAAGTCTGTATGGAACCGGTGCCGGAGGTGCTTGACCAGGTAGGTGGAAACTGGGGCCAGGGAGGGGGGCACTCTGCTGGGCAGGGAACCCTGGATGTGACTTGAGCACTCTATTGGAATGGCTCCCAGCAGGGTAGGAAGGTGATGATCCAGACTGAGAGGTAGAAATGCCAGAGTCCCATGGGGTCAAAAAGCCAGACAAGTGGTGTGGTTGAGGAGATATACCAGGAAAAGCCAAAAAACCACCAGATGAGCAGGCCCCAGGGGAAGGCCCAGAGCACACACCATTTACCAAAGGGTGTGGAATGTGCTGGAGAGAGGGCGGCAGCAACTCTAGGAGGTGCCGTGGTGACTCCTCTGTAAGCCCAGGCTGATGGTAGGGGTACCACTGTCCTACTGAATGGCAGGGAGAGGACCCCACCACTCTCTGCAGAAGCAACAGAAGCCACGTGCCAGCAGGTAACCGCCAGCATCTCTGTGAACGCAACGATCAATGAGCAGTAAGTTCAGAGGCCGCCATATTGGTACCACTCCTTGGGGCCTCCAAGGCCATATCCATGGCAATTACAAATGCATATACCCCTGAAGCCCACCAGTCTACTGGAATGTATCCCACAGCTGTCCCACATTAAGAAACACAATCCCAAACTGGAGGTTGCTTGTCAGTGTCCTGCAGAGGGTACTGGTGACTAGGCTCATACAAGGATCATCTAATTTATATGGACGTATGCACCTTGGTTCGACCTACTTTTTAGTATGGGTTAGGAAATTTTACAATGCTGAAGGGCAGATGTCAGCTTGCAGAAAACTTAGCTATGCAAATGATTCTTGTCTAATAACAATTCAGATGAATTTTGTCTGGCAGAGATGCAAATAATTTCTGTCCTGTAGAAATGCTAATCCCAAAGGGTACAGTCTTAATGCCCTGGAGTTTATATATTAACCAGTTTTCTCTGTAACCCAGCTGCCTTATTCCAGATTTTTTTCAGTGCCTATACGTACCCAGCCTCTCGAATTCTCTTTGAACCAGTTTTGTCGTCCTGCTGCTTTCTCCTCTAATGAGTTCAAGGTCTTCGACACACAGTCACTTTATAGTGGAACAGGAATCATGTTTTTTCACTTTTTGAAAATAAAACTTTGACCCCCTAGCACATATACACATAAAAGCGTTTGTGGCATTATTGCTTGAAAGAGAAGTATTAGAAATGGATGTCAATCAGGAAGGAACAAGCTAAATTAATTATGGTGCACAGACAAAAGGCATATTGTACAGCTCTTACAAAGGATGAGGCAATTGCATTATATGGAAAAAATCTCTGAGATTTAATGTTAAATTTTAAAATAGCAAGGTTGAGTATGACATGAGCTCATTTGGATAAAAGAGGTGAATACCTTCCCCTTCTTCTCCAGATGAATTGATAGATTTCTGTATATCTCTTAACCTATATCTACAGACACACAAACATTTTTTAAGTGCATCTCTGGAAATCTACATAAGACACCTGTAACTATTAACCTCTGGAGAGAATAGATGGATTGGAAAAAGGGAGGTAAGAAGAAGAGACACCTTTTATTGCAAAATCTTCTACTTATTGCGTTTTGTATTATTTACATATATATTCCAACAAGCAAGTTAATAAAAATTTAAATAGGGGAAAAGAATGCCCAGAAGAGAACACAATATTCTAGAGACAGTAGAACAGTGTACAGGGCTTAAGATCACAACCTCTGAGATCTGAATTTCTCTGACTGTGGACTAAGTCTATAATGGCTTTTCCCCTAAGGTTTATTGAAGTATAGTTAAATACAGTTAAATTTATAGTTTGTACATATACGTTTTGACAAAAGTATGCAGTCACCTAATCACGACCATAATAACCGAGGTGCAAAGCATAACGCTTTCAAGCGTCATCTGCGTGATTGCGTCGTGACGCAGCGCGTTCCTCTAAAGAGCTGAGAACTGCTGCATTGCATGAACGCACCGCAGTTTATCTGCTCGCCCATTGAGGGGTACTGGGGTGTTTCCAGTCTGTTGTGGTTATGAGCCAGAGCTGCTGTAGATGTCCTCATGGGAGTTTCTGGGTGAACATATTTTTTTTAACTTTTCTTGGATGTGGGAACTTTGTGTTACCAAAACAAATGTGGGTAACAGCTTGACACCTGCGTAAGTAATGACAGTCTAATGACCCTGGGCTGTGGTGAAGGAAAATGCACCAGCCAAGGAGTCCAGGGTACTCAACTCCCTGATGAGTGTCAGGGAAGCATTTTTAAAGGCAAGGTGAGGGGGAGTCGCAGGGTACATGATCCGCTCTTGGACAGTTCCAACTGGTGAATGGTGAGGGGGCAGTGGCCTGTCACAGGGGTTAACCTCATCAATCCTCAGACTCCAGTTGATGTCGATCTGGAGGCTACCTCGTCACATGTTCCACGTAGTTAACCTCTTCCATCTGGTGGGGGTTTTAGCACCTGTAAAACAACTCAAGGTTGCACGTCAGATACTGCCATCCATGCGCTTCAGGGAGGAACTAAAGATTCTGTGGCCACCATAAGGCTGATTGTTAAATTGTTACCAGTTCTCCTGACCCAGCTGTTACTTTTGTCACTACCTGTTCACACCCTTTCAATCACTTTTGAGTCAGGATTTTGTGTCTCAGAGGAGGCCTGGGAGACTACAGGTATTCTACAAACAAGAGGCCAGCAGAAGACATGAGAAGGATGGTCTGTCCTGGGAAGACCCCAGGTCCTGCTTGATTACACTAGGAGTGGACGCCAGGTTTGCTTAATTTTGTAAGAAGCTGCCAGACAGAGCAGCCATCCCATTTTTCATTTCCACCGGCAGTACACCAAAGTTTCTGTTGCTCTGTGTCCTCTGCTACTGTGTCACTAGGATCCCCTCCGGAGTGAGAATTCAACAGAAGCCTCGTAAGGTCATGTTTATTTTAGAGAGAGCTCCTCCAGCTCCCCCACTACCTCCCAGTGCCAATGGGTAGGGCTGTACAGTACACTCCTATGTGCCACGATCCTGCTTGGCAGCCTTAGTTTTCCCTAACAATTGTTTTAACATCTCTAGCTGGGGTTTGGTTGGGTGAGAAGCCCAGGGTCGGGGAAGGGTGAGCTGTCCCTGGTGCTATGTGCTCTTGTCTTATAAACAGACCCTCTGTCCTCAGCAACCCCTCTTTACTCTTGGGTTCTTCAGTGTCTCTTGACCTGAGCCCTGAGCCTCGGGAGGGTCCTGTGGCCAGTCCC
Organism: Madoqua kirkii; assembly: GCA_006408675.1. Classification (NCBI taxonomy): domain Eukaryota; kingdom Metazoa; phylum Chordata; class Mammalia; order Artiodactyla; family Bovidae; genus Madoqua; species Madoqua kirkii. The sequence continues at coordinate 90,711 of SJYC01037761.1, forward strand.
TGATCCCTCTCTCTGCAGCTGTCACAGCCTATTCTGGGCTGAAACACGCTCTACCAGGGTAGCCCCACAAAACCTGCCTAGCACTGTCTCTTCCAGGGACCAGGGAGCCCCCTTCCCAGGGCTATCTTTGCTGTTGTGGCTCTTCCTCTCCTGCTTGGACCTTTGCCTTTCGGTGGGGACTTGATGCTCATGTGCACAGCTCTCAAAATGGGAGCCTCACCCCAAGATTGAATTGGGGCTTGTCAGGAAATAGAAGCTCTCACAACATGAATGAAATTGGACATTGATCCATGCTTGTAAAATCCCAGGCGCAAGGCTTACATGCTTTTCTCATTTATTTATTTTTTTAAGATTTGTTTGGCTGCATCGGGTCTTAGTTGGGGTACATGGGTTTAGCTGCTCCACAGCATGTGGGGGGTGTCTTAGTTTTCCAACAGGGATCTAACCCATGTCCCCCTGCACTGCAAGGCAGACTCTTTACTACTGGACCACCAAGAAGTCCCTCATTTATTTCTTGTTGTTATTCTTTCCCCATTTTACAGTTTAAAACTGAACCAGAAAAGTCATCTCACTCCAAATTGAAGGAAACCAGAATTCCAACTCCAGCATGTTTGACAGGAAGGTCCAGGTGACTCTGCAGCCTCCCTGAGGCCCTGCAGGCAATACAGCTCCAGCTTTCAGGAATCAGCAGAGTCCTCACTAAGCACCAGGGTCGGGGGTGAGGGGCAGTGTTCCTGGCCACCCAGACCCCTGCATCCTGAATCCTCACCCATATTTGTGTTCCAAGAAAAGTGCCAACACTAGCTTTCTCCAGGGCCCTGCTACCCCTTGCGGCATCTTTCTCTCCTCCCGGTTATGAGTGCACCCCAATCAGAGCCTCACCTGGGGCCACCTCCTGCTCTGATGGCAGTTGTAGGGGAAAGGAGATGAGATGCCTGGTGGGGATACCTGAGATCATGTCATCTGGTCCCATCATTTCATGGCAAATGGGGAAACAATGGAAACAGTGACAGATTTTATTTTTGGGGGCTCCAAAATCACTTCAGATGGTTACTGCAGCCACGAAATTAAAAGATGCTTGCTCCTCGGAAGAAAAGCTATGACCAACCTAGACAGCCTATTAAAAAGCAGAGATATTACTTTGCCAACAAACATCCATATAGTCAAAGCAATGATTTTTTCAGTAGTCATGTATGGATGTGAGGGTTGGACCATAAAGAAAGCTGAAGAACGGAGGCTTTTGAATTTTGGTGTTGGAGAAGAAACTCTTGAGAGTCCCTTGGACTGCAAGGAGATCAAACCAGTCAATCCAAAAGGAAATCAGTTCTGAATATTCATTGGAAGGACTGATGCTGAAACTCCAATACTTTGGCTACCTGATGTGAAGAGCTGACTTATTGGAAAAGACACTGATGCTGGGAAAGACTGAAGGTGAGAGGAGAAGGGGGCGACAGAGGATGACTTGGTTGGATGGCATCACCAACTCAATGGACATGAGTTTGAGCAAGCTCGGGCACTTGGTGATGGACAGGGAGGCCTGGCATGCTGCAGTCCGTGGGGTCGCAAAGACCCCTGCTGGCCGCCCAAGACCACGCAGCCCCGTCAACCCTTGCACAAATTGATTCAGCATTTCCTCACCTGTGCAGAGCGGGAGAGGCAGCCTTGACAGACGGTGGAAAAAACCCAAGGAGGCAAATGGAGAAGGGGGTGTGGTGCGCTGGAAAGGAAAAGGAAGAGGAAGAAAAATTTGACTTTTAAAGGAGAACTGTCCCCAATATTGGTAACTGGAGAGAACTTTGGAAAAACACCTGGTCCCTTCCCCCTCCCCACTTC